>JBBDGP010003191.1:0-247393 GCA_037952835.1 Lithobates septentrionalis | reverse complement strand
AAAAAAAATAGAGATGGGGAGGGGAAGAGAGGAGAGAGAGGAGACAGAGAGAAAGGAGAGAGAGAGAGAGAGAGAGAGAGAGAGAGAGAGAGAGAGAGAGAGAGAGAGAGAGAGAGAGAGAGGGAGAGGGAGAGAGGAAGAATTAGAGAGAGGGGAGGGAGGAGAGGGGAGAGAGAAAGAGAGAATAGAGGGTAAGGGAGGGGGGAGAAAGAGAGAGATGTGATAGGGCAGAGGAAGAGAGAGAAATAGAGAGAGGAGAGAGAGACAGAGAAAAAGGGGGAGAGAGAGAGAGATAGAGAGGGGGAGAGAGAGAGAGGGAAATAGAGAGAGGCAGAGAAATAGAGAGAGGGGGAATAGCAGAAAGAGAGAAATAGAGAGGAGAGAGAAATAGAGAGGAGAGAGAAATAGAGAGGGGGGAGAGGAGAGAGAGAAATAGAGAGGAGATAGAGGAGGGGGAGAGGAGAGAGAGAGAGAGAAGAGAGAAAGAGAATGCGAGAGGAGGGGGAGATGAGATAGAGAGAAATAGAGGGGGAGAGAGAGAGAGAGGGGGGGAAATAGAGAGAGAGAGGGGGGAGAGAGAGAGAGATGTGATAGGACAGAGGAAGAACGAGAAATAGAGAGAGGAGAGAGGCAGAGAAATAGAGGGGGGAGAGAAATAGAGAGTAAGAGAGAGAGAGAGAGAAGAAAAAGAAATAGAGAGAGCGGGGAAGGAGAGGAGAGAGAGAGAGAGAGAGAGAGAGAGAGAGAGAGAGAGAGAGAGAGAGAGAGAGAGAATTAGAGGGGGAGGGGGAGAGGAGAGAGAGAGAGAAATAGAGAGTAAGAGAGAGAGAGGGAGAGAGAGAGAGAGAGAGAGAGAGAGAGAGAGAGAGAGAATTATAGGGGAGGGGGAGAGGAGAGAGACAATTACAGAGAAAAAGAGAAATAGAGAGTAAGGGAGAGAGAGAAAGCAGAGAAAAAAATAGAGATAGGGAGGGGAAGAGAGGAGAGAGAGGAGACAGAGAGAAAGGGAGAGAGAAGAGAGAGAGAGAGAGAGAGAGAGAGAGAGAGAGAGAGAGAGAGAGAGAGAGAGAGAGAGGGAGAGGGAGAGGGAGAGAGAGAGGAAGAATTAGAGAGGGGGGAGGGGAGGAGAGGGGAGAGAGAAAGAGGAGAAATAGAGGGTAAGGGAGGGGGAGAAAGAGAGAGAGAGATGTGATAGGCAGAGGGAAGAGAGAGAAATAGAGAGAGAGGGAGAGACAGAGAAAAAGGGGGAGAGAGAGAGAGAGATAGAGAGGGGAAGAGGAGAGAGGGAAATAGAGAGAGGCAGAGAAATAGAGAGAGGGGGAATAGCGGAAAGAGAGAAATAGAGAGGGAGAGAAATAGAGAGGAGAGAGAAATAGAGAGGGGGAGAGGAGAGAGAAAAATAGAGAAGGAGATAGAGGAGGGGGAGAGGAGAGAGAGAGAGAGGAGAGAGAAAGAGAATGCGAGAGAGAGGGGAGATGAGATAGAGAGAAATAGAGGGGGAGAGGAGAGGGAGAGAGGGGGAAATAGAGAGAGAGGGGGGGAGAGAGAGAGATGTGATAGGACAGAGGAAGAGAGAGAAATAGAGAGAGGAGAGAGGCAGAGAAATAGAGGGGGAGAGAAATAGAAGTAAGAGAGAGAGAGATAGAGAAGAGAAAGAAATAGAGAGAGCGGGGAAGGAGAGGGGAGAGAGAGAGAGAGAGAGAGAGAGAGGGAGGGAGGGAGGGGGGAGAGGAGAGAGAGAGAGAGAAATAGAGAGTAAGAGAGAGAGAGAGAGAGAGAGAGAGAGAGAGAGAGAGAGAGAGAGAGAAAGGAATTAGAGGGGGAGGGGAGAGGAGAGGAGAGAGACAATTACAGAGAAAAAGAGAAATAGAGAGTAAGGGAGAGAGAGGAAAGCAGAGAAAAAAATAGAATAGGGAGGGAAGAGAGGAGAGAGAGGAGACAGAGAGAAAGGAGAGAGAGAGAGAGAGAGAGAGAGAGAGAGAGAGAGAGAGAGAGAGAGAGAGGGAGGAAGAATTAGAGAGAGAGGGGGAGGGGAGGAGATGGCAGAGAGAAAGAGAGAAATAGTGAGTAGAGAGGGAGAGAAATTGAGAGGGGGGCAAGAGAGGAGAGAAGGAGGATGAGAGGGAGCCTGGAGAGAGAGGGGATAGGGACAGAGAGGAGATACGAGGAATAAACAAGAAAAGAAGGAGAGAATGAAAGACAAGAAAGGTAGAAGGAAAAAGGGAGGAAGAAAGAAGGGTCGAAGGGATGGAAGGAAGGGAGGAACATAGAAAGGAAAGAAGGGAGGATTGAAGAGAGGGAGGTAGGAAGAGAGAAAGGAGGGGAGAGGAGAGGCACAAGAGAGAGAGAGAGGAAAACAAACAAAGATAGGTGAAAAGAAGCAAAGAGAGGAACAAGAGAAAAAGAGAACGTTAAATTGGGGGAATTAAAGTTCAACTCCAGAATAAGCAAATATTGTCTAAAAATTAGAGATGTGTGTATTCTTCCTTTGAATCTTGGTGTGCTTTGTGTATTTTCTCCAGAACTGTGCAGTAATCCAGTGTGAGACTTCTACTCTGTAAAGGAGCTTCCTCTCTCCTTGTGCAGGGGAACTGGTCTTGTCTCCGCCCCTTCTGTAGTTTTCTACAGGCAGCCTTTGATGGGTGGAGCCTGCTGGGTCCCTCCCACAGCTCTGCTCTCTGCACAGGCTATGTACAGCACAGTGATGACGATGTCACTGCTACTTTTACAAGGTAATATCTGGATTTAAAAAAGCATTTGGTGCCCATAAGGTGGATTTATATCCTTTGTGACTATTAAGGAATATATGTTAAATGAAAGTTTTGGTTTCTGGAGTTCAGCTTTACGGCCTCTTGCACGCAGGATATTTTTTTTTTAACCCTTCTATAAGCCTTCTGCCTGGCAGCAGCGTTTTTGAAGAAAAAACACCTGATGCTTGCAAAAGTATCTAACCCTCTTACAACCGTTTAGGCGCATTTACAGGCATCTATCGCTTGGGCGTTAATTAATTTTATTGCACAGAGTGAATCATTTATCCTGCCCATTAAAATGAATCAACACTTAAACGCTTATTGCGCCTAGCGTTAACGTGTATTTAGACATGTTTCCAAGCGTCAATCGTTTTTACTGCCCAAACTCTGCTGCCCCTGGACGCACTGGCAGTGGGGTTTTTTTTCTGCCTCTAAACTCTCCTGCCACTAAATGCTACTAAAAGTCTATGGGGTTGATTTACTAAAGCTGGAGAGTGAGAGAATTAGTCTCACTTCTGCAGAGAAACCAATCAGCCTCTAACCTCAGCTTGTTCGGCAATAAAACCTGGAAGCTGATTGGGTTCTATGCAGAAGTGAGACTGATTTTGCACTCTCCAGCTTTAGTACATAAACACCTGTGCACTTTGCAAAGTGCAGTTGCTCCAGAGCTTAGTAAATGAGCAGAAGCTCTGCTGATTTTCATCATCCAATCATGTGCAAGCAAAAATGTTTTTTTTTTTTTTTTCTTTGCACACGATTGGATATTCTTTGCAAGGTGAAGTTTTACCTCATTTACTAAGCTCTGAAGCAACTGCACTTGCAGATTGCACAGTCTGTTTCCTTTAGTAAATCAACTCTATAGTGGTTGATTTACCAAAAGTAGAGAGTGCAAAATCTGGTGCAGCTCTGGATGGAAACCAATCAGCTTCCAGGTTAAATCGTGAAAGGTTAATTGAACAAGCTGAAGTTTGAAGCTGATTGGCTATCACGCTTAGCTGCACCAGATTTTGCACTCTCCAGTTTTAGTAGACCAATCCCATAGGCCAGTGGTCTCCAAACTGGGGCCAAATGCGGCCCTTTTCTTGCATTTATCCGGCCCTTTGGGAATTATTTCATTCACTGATACCAACAATGGCGCACAATTCCTCCCAATGCCTAATGCAGGGGCACAATTTGGCCCAGTGACACCAACGATTGGGCAAAATGCCTCCCAATGACACCAACAATAGGGCCCAATGACACCACTGATGGGGCACAATTCCTCCCACTGATACCAACAATGGGGCGCCACCCACTGACGTCAGGACCTTTTCTACTCCCAATAGCCACAGTCCGGCCCCCCAAAATCCAAAGGACAGTAAACTGGCCCTTTTATTAAAAAGTTTGGAAACCCTTGCCATAGGCTAACATGCAGGGGAATTTAGAGGCAGGAAAAAAACACCAGAAGCCCCATAGGAGCACTGTAAAAATGTCCAGTGTGCATGAGGCCTAAGAGTCAGTGTTGTAGCTGTAAAAGCATACATTATAAAAAGGGAAAAAGAGGCACAAATAAAGAGTGAATGCCACAAGGAAAAAGACAAGAACGATTAACGAAAAAGCACAGTGAAGCTTCTGTATTTATCATTGTAATGTAGTTGGCCTGCATACACAGTAATAAATACGCTTATCTTGTGTTCTATACTTTGAGTTGGAACAAAATACCGCGTGCTAGTAGCATGCTGGAGAGCCGGACCGCTGCTCTAACCAACAGTGCAGCGGCCTGTGTTTCCAGCAGTCTGACTCGCCCCCTCCCTTGTGCTCCAATCAGTAGCACTCATGCTCCCTAAGCAGCACTGGTAATTGGAGAACTGCTAAGGGTGCGTGTCGGACTGCTGGATACCTAGATCACTATGCCCAGTGTTGAGCAGCAGTCTGGCTCTACAGCATGCTACCAGCATAGGGGATTTTAACCACTTGACGACCGCCCTATAGCAATTTTACTACTACAGGTCAGCCACAGTGCACAGGATCACGAATATAACTGCATATCCTGCATTTCCGGGTAGGGGGGGGCAAATGCGTGGCAGCAGCGGCTTCCTCCCACTGTGATTACACCGATCAGCAGGTACCCGCCGATCAGCAGCCACAGAGACAGAACTGCAATCTGCCTATGTAAACAAGGAAGACTGCCGTTCTGACAGGAGGGAAGGCATGGATCCTGTGTCTCTGCAAAGCAGGGCCTAGGATCAATGTCTTCCCCTAGTAAAAGTACCTCCCACAGTTTAGAAAAACGCTGGTCAGGCACACAGTTAACCCTTTGATCGCCCCTGATGTTAACCCCTTCACAGCCAGTGCAATTAATACAGTGACAGTGCATATTTTTTAGCACTGATCACTGTAATAATGTCACTGGTTCCCAAAAAGTGTCACTTGGTGTCTGATTTGTCTGCCGCAATATCGCAGTACCGATATAAGTCGCTAATTGCCGCCATTACTAGTAAATAAATAAAAATATCCCATAGTTTGTAGACGTTATAACTTTTGCGCAAACCAATCAATATACCCTTATTGGGATTTTTATACCAAAAATATGTAGCAGAATACATATTGGCATAAATTGATGAAGAAATTTAATTTTTAAATGTTTTTATTTGGTATGTTTTATAGCAGAATGTATGAAATATTGTTTTTTTTTTTTTTTTTTTTTTTTTTCAAAATCGTCAATAACTGTTTTTAGTGCAAAAAATAAGAAATGCAAATGTGATCAAATACCACCAAAAGAAAGCTCTATTTGTGGCAAAAAAGGGCATAATATTTATTTGGGTACAGTGTCACACGACTGCAAAATTTTCCTTTAAAGCAACGCAGTGCTTTATCCAGTGGCAGCCCGTAATACAGGGTGCACAGGCCGCCCCCCCTATCCATGCGTCCGGCCCCCTAATCTACATGCAGGGAGCTGGAGGCTCTAATTGGCTTAAAAAAAGGGAGGGCTCAGAGCGCAGAGTACTGCGCCCGGAGCCCACCCACTTGTGTGGCAGTAACAAATTAATATTCGCTATTGTCTTCCTGATTCTCCTCCTGGCCAATCGGGAAGCAGTTCCCGAGACCCGATTGGCCAGGGAGTCTTAGGACTCCCTGAACTTATTCTCTCTGCAGAAGAGACGCTTGAGAGGGGATATGATTTCAATGTACAAATACCGTACTGGTGACCCCACAATAGGGATAAAACTCTTCCACGAAAGGGAATTTAATAAGACACGCGCCAATTCACTAAAACTAGAAGAGAAGCGGTTTTACCCTAAGCTGCGTAGAGTTTACTTTACTGTAAGAGCGGTTAGAATGTGGAATTCTCTTCCACAGGCAGTGGTTTCAGCAGGGAGCACCAATAATTTCAAAAAACGATTAGATAAGCACCTGTGCGACCATAACATACAGGGATATACAATGTAATAGTGACATAAAAACACACACATAGGTTGGACTTGATGTGTCTTTTTTCAACCTCACCAACTATATAACTAATTAACTATGTAACTATGACTCCTGGCCAATCGGGTCTCAGTCAGGACCCACTTCCTGTTGGCCTGGAGGAGAAGCGATGGCCCCGGATCGCGGAGCTGCAGCCCGGATTCATGTCTGCCTCCTTCCTAAGGTTATGGGGGCCTCTGATCACTGCCGCATTGCCGTCCATCTCCTGCCCCATTCCCATCTTCTTCCTCCCCCCCTAAACTATGGAGCACCATCCTTTACCTGCCTAACCGCAAACAATGGCCTGGCCAGGAAGGGGGGTAAATCGTCTGGAGGTCCAGTGGTAAAGTGGTTGTAAACCCTCACATATACCTAGTGAAGTGAACAGCCTCAGATGATACACAGAGATGAAACAAATCCTCCTACATAGGATTTACTTGTTTATCTGCAGTCTTCTCCTCTCTACATCCCTTCAAAAGGGGAGATTGTGTTAAAAATCTTTCTTCATCTGTCAGAAGCACAGAGGAGGGGGCGGAGAGACTACAGTTACAGTGTGTGAGAGCTGATTGGAGGAAAGGCACACACCCCCCTCACCACAGAAGAAGAACTGTGTTCTGAATAGTCAAGCTCTCTGCTGAGCTCTCTACCCCCCCTCCCCCCTCCCCCCCGACACAAATTTATCTCACGTGTATCAGTGATGAATGTTGGTGTCTGAGCAAACACACTTGTGAGCTGGCTCCAAGACAAACGAGATTGCTGGCCTTTGGCCAGTTTGGAAAACTTCTCAGAAGTGACACACGCTGATAACAGAGGAAGGAAGCACCAGAGAGAAACGACACTTAGAGCTTTGGAGAGAGATAAGTAAACACTGCAGATGTTTGTGCTTTGCTCAGATTTCATGACTGAGGTTTATAACCACTTTAACTCTTGTGCAACACAAAGTAAGGGAAAAAAACCCCCAAAAAAGACAAAATGATGGTAGGTTTGATTGGGCTTAAATGACCACATCAAGTCCTTCACCCACTTCTACCAACTGTCACTGTCTATCCCGATCAGCCTCTTTAACCTTTATACATGAGATGCAGCAGTTGAATCTCTCTAGCAATCTACTCACCTCGGTTTAATCCATCGCCAAAGGCCAGCGATCTCGTCCGTCTCGGAGCCAGGTCACAAGTGTGTTTGCTCAGACACCAACATTCATCACCGATACAAAGTTTAAACGCTTATTGCAAGTTGTTTAAAGGGCTTTATCTGCATCGATAAATCACCCTAATTGCCTGGCCAGGGAACGGAGGGAGATGTCAGCGTGCAAACAAAAAAAAGCATGTTCAAACAATCAGGGCAATTCAAAGGGTTGGGTGCCGGGGAACGAGGCCTGGCGATGGCGTAAGATGAGCAAATATCAGGTCCATCAGGAGCTAGGCTCAGGGCTTGTTTGCTTTACAGAGAGACCAAGATACAGGTGAACATTTAGAGATGGCGTGTAATATGTCGGCGTTACGCTAAACAGTTTAACCGTGTAAAATGCGGAATGTTTAACCATTTCAGCTCCGGAAGGTTTACCCCCCTTCCTGACCAGGCCATTTTCTTGCGATACGGCACGTGCGACGCTGTACCCAAATAAAGTTGATATCCTTTTTTTCCCCACAAATAGAGCTTTCATTTGGTGGTATTTGATCACCTCTGCATTTATTTTTTTTTTGCGCTATAAACATAAAAAAAAAATTTAATTTTGAAAAAAAAAATATTTCTTACTGTCTGCTATAAAATATATCCAATAAAAAAAATGTACAAAATCAAATTTCTTTATAAATTTAGGCTAATATGTATTCTGCTACATAAAAATTAATAAGCGTATATTGATTGGTTTGCGCAAAAGTTATAGCGTCTACAAACTATGGGATATTTTTATGGCATTTTTATTTATTTATTTTTTTTACTAGTAATGGCGGCGATCAGCGACTTATAGCGAGACTGTGATATTGCGGCGGACAAATCAGACACTAAGGGGCAGATTTACTAAAGGCAAATGGACTGTGTACTTTGCAATGGGCAGTTTCTCCAGAGCTTAGTGAATGAGCAGAAGCTCTGCTGACTTCCATCATCCAATCGTGTGCAAGCAAAAATGCATTTTTTTTTAAATTTTCCTTGCACGTGATTGGGTATTCTTTGCAAAGGGAAGCTTTACGTCATTTACTAAGCTCTGGAGCAACTGCACTTTGCAAAGTACACAGTCCATTTGCCTTTAGTAAATCAAGTGACACTTTTGACACTTTTTGGGGACCAGTGACACTAATACAGTGATCAGTACTAAAAAAAATATGCACTGTTACTGTACTAATGACACAGGCAGGGTAGGTGTTTACATCAGGGGCGATTAAAGGGTCAAATGTGTTCCTAGGGAGTGCTTGCTAACTGTGTGGGGGCTGCTTTAACTGTGGGAAGACAGAGATCCGTGTTCCTGCTTAGCAGAAACACAGGATCTCTGTCTTCCCTACTAACAGAATGGCGATCTGCCTTGTTTACATAGGCAGACCGCCGTTCTGCCTCTGTTGGGAATGATCGACGGGTCCCGGCGGACATCGGGTCCGCCGCACCCACTGATTGGCTCCCGCTGTGCCCAATCACAGCAGGAGAGGGTCGCCGGTGGCGTGTGTGCACGCTACAGTCCCACCAGTTCAGCATCAGGTACCCGTACGTGATTCTGCGCAAAGGAGCTGCCGCCCCGCAGAAAAAATATATGTGTAGTGGTCGGCAAGATGTTAAAGGGGACCTTTCATTAGTGGATGATTAGAATTTTTTGAAAGCTGTACCATCTATCATTAACAAGCCATCCCTTACCTCCAGGACAATGACTTTTCCTAGGATGATGTCATCAGTCCAGTGCCAGGACAGGGTTGTCCAGAACCCAGGGCAAGGATTCAGAATTGCGCCCCCCCTTCCCCACTATTAATCCATTCTGTAGAATGGGTTTTCCACCCTGCACCCATTCTTTGCCCCTTTGCTTCACTGTGCCCAGGGCAACTTCCCCTCCTGCCCACCCCTTGTCCCGACCCTGCATCAGTCTGCTGCAGGCAAAGGGAAGCATTTCCTCAGTCTCCCCCCCCCCCCTCCCCTTCCCCAGTCTGCAACCATGTAACTGCTGGCCTGTGTCAGACATTTGTGAACACAGCCAAGAATTGCACAGGGTCCAGGATATACATGAATATGCCATATCTGGAGACACCATCTCAGTCCAGGAACAAGAAAATGACCCCGGGATGAAATCTGAACAAAGATGGCTCCATCCTTCTGGAGAGAAAAGCAGATGAATTCATTGTCGGGGGGAGTACTGTGATCTCTGTGAGAGATAATAAATACACCATCACATTACTAAGTATTCATTTACATGACATGAAAAGTATGACTGATGATCTGATCCGATGTGGTCCACTTTAAGGCATAAAAAACCAAATTGACGTCTAAAATATAATCTGTGCCTCTGTTTTATTTAGCTGAAGAAATATTTGCAGTTTGAAGTCATAAAACTTTGAATTATTGACATTTATTTATTTTCCGTTTTTTTAATTTACAACTGTTTTGGCAGTTCTCTCTAAACTGGAAAAATGTATCAAAAATCCAATATAAATATCTGAAAGGTCATTAAAGAAGATCTAAACTCTAATTTGTTTTCTTTTTAAAAATATTTGTGTTCATTTATTTATTATTATCTTTATTTTTTGTATTGCCTCTCAGTGCTGATTTTCTCCAGTCTCTTTGCAGCCTCTCTCTTCCTTTTACACACTTGTTCCAGGAGAGGCATTGTTGTGGGCTCCCCGAAGGTGACAACAACGGAACATGCTAGGACAATGAGCTTCAGCATGGCCTTTGATAGTGCTCAATGTTAGTGCAAGTACATACCTCCCAACATTTTGAGATGGGAATGAGGGACACCTACTAACAAATCTACGTAGGCATAGGGCACGCCCCCAACACACCCCCTTAAAGGAGAATTATCCCCCAAAAAAAAGGTTAATTAAATCCACAAGGGATTTTTTTTTTTTTTTTAACACTACTATTCCTTTATATTGTCTTTTAACATTTACAAATGCAGCAATTTAGAACTTGGATGAAAGGTTTAGCACTGGGAAACACTTTTTTGAAAGATAAAAAGTGCATTTTATATGCAACTATATGGATCAGACCAAAATCAGGGACACATGAGGGGGGAAGAGAGACAGGGGGACATTGCTCAAAATTAGGGACAGTCCCTCGAAATCAGGGACAGTCCCTCGAAATCAGGGACAGTTGGGAGCTATGCATATGACAGGGTGACAACGTGGGAGAGGAATTGGGATACAGGGGCAGAGTGTTGTCACCTTATAACAGGAAGTGCCTGAACAAGGACCTTCGTGGCAGAATTACAAGGTACGATTTTAATTAATGCTGCAGGATTAAAACTCTTGAAATATACTCTTGAAAGTAAAAGGTAAAGATTATATAAGACTTTGGTGGTTCAGTTTACATATTTAATGTGTTCTATTTAGCATGCAAAAAAGCAGGGTTTTTTTCTTATAGATTATTTATTATTATTTATTCCTAAATGTAGTTATTATATATTGATATAGATTATTATTATTATTATTATTATTATTATTATTATTATTATTATTATTATTAGTAGTAGTAGTAGTAGTAGTAGTAGTAGTAGTAGTAGTAAATGTATTATTATTTTTGCATGTATTTATTATATATTGGTATAGCTTATTATTAGTAGTAGTAGTGGTAGGAATAGTAGTAGTAGTAAATATTATCATCATTATTATTTATTTATTATTTATTGGTATGGATTTTATTATTATTATTAATATTGTGTTTTTTTTTGGATATTAGTAGAAGTAACATTTTTTTATATTACTATTATTTTTATTCTTAGTATTATTATAACTAGTAGTAGTATATGTTATTATTATTATTATTATTATCATTATCATTATCATCATCATCATCATCATCATCATCATCATCATCATTATCATTACTATTATCATTATTTATTGTTAAAGTATTTATTATTTATGGGTATGGATTATGTATTATTTTTATTATTAGTAGTAGTATACCGTACTTATTCTTAGTATTATTATTACTAGTAGTAGTATATATACTGTATATATTATTATCATCATCATTATTATTATCATTACTATCACTATTTATTGTTAAAGTATTTATTGGTATGGATTATTAGTATTAGTAGTAGTAGAAAAAGTATATTTTTATTTATTACTATTATTCTTATTATTACTACTACGAGTAGTAGCATATATATTATTATTGTCATTTATTGTTATAATCATTTTCATCATCGTCATTATTATCATTACTATTACAAATATTTATTGTTAAAGTATTTCCTATTTATAGGTATGGATTATTTATACTTAGCAGTAGTATATTCTTGTTATTAGTAGTATATTTATTATTATTATTGTTTTCATTATGGTTGTCCTTTTTATTACTATTATTATTTATAGTTCATTTAATTATTGTTTATGGTATAGAATATGTATTTATTTATTTTAGGCAGGGATGTTTCCGGGGACAGATCCTCACCATCAGAGACTGCAGCTGGATATCAGCTGTTGAGTGTACATTTTACTGGTGGTGTTTTAGTCCTCTTGGCATCACACTGAGGGGGTCCCTCCAGCTGGCTGTCTTTGCTTTGAAATAGGATCATTGAGGAATGAGGTGGGATCACAGCATGGAGCTCCTGAGGACTGCAGGCTGAGTGCTGACACACCAGCTGGCCTCCCCACCACCACAAGCTGTGGGTGTCCGGCAGGTGATAATGGCTTCCCCCAGGCTCAGTTCACACATGTGTGCTTTACAGCCGTACAACATTCATTTCTAATGCACAGAAGCTAAACTGCTTGTGCTTCCAGACCAAAACTGCAACCGTGCCTAAAGCCAACCAAACCTTCAGTTTAATTAGGTAAATATATATATATAAAAGACATGCAAAGTGTTAAAGCTTGTTTTCTTTATAAAGCAGCCACAGCCTGAGTAGAAAAGCCTGTCCCCTGCCAGCCTGAATCAGAGAAGGACCCTTGCTCTCTGTATAGAAGCAGAAGACTCTCTGCAGAGGCCTGACATGGCCATAGTTCTACAATCAACTCTGTGCTGATTCTTGAACTATGTAAGTATTCACCCCTCTTGGCTTTTTACCTATTTTGTTACATTACAGCCTTTAGTTCAATGTTTTTTTAATCTGAATTATATGTGATGATCAGAACACAATAGTCTAAGTTGGTGAAGTAAAATTAGAAAAATATATACATAAAACTATTTTTCAGGAATAAAAAAATGATAATTGACATGTGCGTATGTATTCACCCCCTTTGTTATGAAGCCCATAAAAAGCTCTGGTGCAACCAATTACCTCCAGAAGTCACATAATTAGTGAAATGATGTCCACCTGTGTGCAATCTAAGTGTCACATGATCTGTCATTACATATACACACCTTTTTGAAAGGCCCCAGAGGCTGCAACACCTAAGCAAGAGGCACCACTAACCAAACATTGCCATGAAGACCAAGGAACTCTCCAAACAAGTAAGAGACAATGTACAATGTACAGAAGTACAAGTCAGGGTTAGGTTATAAAAAAATAACCAAATCTTTGATGATCCCTAGCAGCACCATCAAATCTATCATAACCAAATGTAAAGAACATGGCACAACAGCAAACCTGCCAAGAGACGGCCGCACACCAAAACTCACGGACCGAGCAAGGAGGGCATTAATCAGAGAGGCAGCATAGAGACCTAAGGTAACCCTGGAGGGGCTGCAGAGTTCCACAGCAGAGACTGGAGTATCTGTACATAGGAGGACAATAAGCCGTACGCTCCATAGAGTTGGGCTGTATGGCACAGTGGCCAGAAGAAAGCCATTGCTTTCAGCAAATAACAAAATGGGACGTTTTGAGTTTGCGAAAAGGCATGTGGGAGACTACCAAAATGTATGGAGGAAGGTGCTCTGGTCTGATGAGACTAAAATTGAACTTTTTGGCCATCAAAGAAAACACTATGTCTGGTGCAAACCCAACACATCAAATCACCCAAAGAACACCATCCCCACTGTGAAACATGGTGGTGGCAGCATCATGCTGTGAGGTTGTTTTTCAGCAGTCGGGACTGGGAAACTGGTCAGAGTTGAGGGAAAGATGGATGGTGCTAAATACAGGGATATTCTTGAGCAAAACCAGTACCACTCTGTGTGTGTTTTGAGGCTAGGATGGAGGTTCACCTTTCAGCAGGACAATGATCCCAAACACACTGCTAAAGCAACACTTGAGTAAGGGGAAACATGTAAATGTGTTGGAATGGCCTAGTCAAAGCCCAGACCTCATTCCAATAGAAAATCTGTGGTCAGACTTAAAGATTTCTGTCCACAAGCACAAACTATCCAACTTGAAGGAGCTGGAGCAGTTTTGCAAGGAGGAATGGTAAAAAATCCCAGTGGTAAAATGTGGCAAGCTCATAGAGACTTATCCAAAGCGACTTGGAGCTGTGATAGCTGCAAAAGGTGGCTCTACAAAGTATTGACTTTAGGGGGGTGAATAGTTATGCACATTGACTTTTTCTGTTATTTTTTCCTATTTGTTTTTTGCTTCACAATTTAAAAAAAAAACTCTTCAAAGTTGTGGGCATGTTCTGTAAATTAAATGATGCAAATCCTCAAACAATCCATGTTAATTCCAGGTTGTGAGGCAACAAAAGACGAAAAATGGCAATGGGGTGAATACTTTTGCAAGGCACTGTAGCTGATTAAAACTGAGAGTTCAGTTTAGATAAAAATAAAAAATAAAAATAAAGGGGTCTATCAATTTTTTTACCCAAGATTCACACTTTTTTTTTTTTCATAGGATTAAATTAGAAAATGTGTGAATCGTGTGTGAAATCTTGGGATAAATGGACCAAAAGTTTTGTTTTTTTTTTCTTTTTTTTAGATACACATGTACACATCAGCATGATCTTACTAAACAGAGATGCGCTCATCACTGTGCTGCTTCTCCTTTCACTGTCCAGTGACAGGCTGGGGGCGGATCCAGATGGCCTGGGCATTAGAGGAAGTGGGTTGAAGGATGCTGACCGTCAGGCTGAGGACAACTAGTGACGGAAAAGAAGTACTGCAGGAAAATCTCTGGATTGAAGGTGAATATTGCAGCAAAGCTATTTTTACTGATTTTATCTTTTAAAGGCCTTTTTTTTTTTTTTACTTCTTTTCTTTAGCTGGAGTTCTGCTTTAAGTCTAAGGAAGAGACTCTCGATACTGTCTTTGACACATACAAAGGACAGGATGGGGAAAACAGGATCTAAGAAGGGAAGAGGTCTTTGCATGCAAAGTCTGGATCAGAACAGGCAATCAATCAGCGGAAAATGTTTCCTGGGCTTCAAGAAGCAGACAAGCAGACAGCCCATCCGTGTGTATAAAAGACGGAGGAATATATACAATCCAATGTCGGCCTGCTTCCCCCGAGTCAATCCCCCCCGGCCTCTGCCACAGCAAAGTCACAGAGGGCTGCAAAGGCCCGAACACCAACCAGCCTCTGCAGGCTATTGCCTAATATGGCGATACGGGCACTGCACAGTTAATGATGTCATGTTGATTAAAGGCACACTAACCTGCCAAATGGAGTGCAAAGAGATATATACAGTGTGGGCAGTTGTATAGCACCCCATTGTTATGTGCAAATCCAGGGCTGCTGCTTCCGCCTGAAGTCCTGTTCATACTTGTGCTGCATCTGCAGCACATCGCAACTCTAAACCCCATTACGCAGGCGATGTCCGCTCAGTCACGTATCTGCGTTCACGATTCAGTAGCACGAAAAAGTCTTGCGCCAATTTTTTTTTTTTCTGTACGTACATTTAGGTCAGCAGGAAATCGTATATAAAGACCAGAACCTCTTTCATCACATTATTTGAAAGAAATGTAAGAACTTTTATTTTTTTTGAGACAGAAAAAAGCTATAAAAAATTCATATTGACATTTTATAGAGCACACAGGGGTTGCGCTATATAAGACCATGTGACAATAAAGCCACCTCCACCCAAGTGATGTCCAATATTTGATGCTAAGTCACTGTCAGGAGCGTGTAGTACTTCTGATCCTTGATAGCTGCTGGTCTCATTCCAGCATCCTGGTTTTGGCTGTGATGCATCCCCGTCTTTTTGTCTATCTGCAAGGTGATTGATGTGGCCAGTCTTTGGATGGAGACCAAACCTGATTTAAGTCAGCCAAGTCTGCAGTCCCATGCTTGTGATATTGCGTTTGTAACACGTGCTCCAATCTCCCTGTTCATCTGTCCTGTTCTGCTGTTTGGATTCCCTCGTTGACGACCTCGGATCGGATATCGACTATTCTCTAAACTCCATCTGCTTTTTTTGAACGACGGATTTGACCCTGACTATTCTGAACTTTGCCTGCCCTGTGCCTGGATTGTCATTGAACTAATCTGCCTGTCTGCCAACCGCAAGTACCTCATTGTTGTGCCCAGTTCACGCCTGCCCAAGCATGGTGTCCAGGCACTATAGTATCGTGTATAAGTCCTGGGCGCAAACGAGTACTGGTAGGCCTGCTTGCTTTATGGCAAAGGGAGCTGCTATTGGTGAAGAACACAGAAGCCAGCTGTAGTGCCTGACCACCTGCTTTAGGGGCAAGCGTAACAGCCATGCCCACAAGCGATTGTCATAGTTCTGAACATTTCCTATCAGATGAGCCTTGGATTGGTTTAAACAAGGTGCCCTGTTCTTTACCAATTGATGCCACTGGAACTCTTGTTACTTTGTTTTTTAAGCAGCAACCATGGCTTGGGGTCTGGCCCAACACCAATGTGCCTTGAATATTCATGAGATTACAAGTCATTGGAACCTGTGGACCCTTTTTTATAAGCCAAAACGTAACCATGGACAACTCTTCAACTGGCTTGCAATGCTTCAAGGTAAGTGTGTTCACTCCAATGCCATAGTAAGGGTGTACTCACACTACTAGCCTTTGTACGATTGTCCCTACTCCCCTGTGGGTGCTGACGGGTTTCCAATTTTTTAAAGCCAAACCGTAACCGCGAGAGGGCAACTCTTTAAATGGCTTGCAACACTTCAAACTCAATGTATTCATTACAATGCCACACTAAGGATGTACTCACACTAATAGCCTACTATTATCCACTACTCCCCTGTGGGTGTACATTCACATTGTGCCAGGCCCAAGCACACCTATGTCATTGCCCCTACCATAGATCAATGTGATCCCTGTTTCCATGATTCATAGGTGCTCAGTAATTCATAAGTGTTCCATGCTTGGACACGTTGATCACAACATGCTAGAGTGCAACTGAACTGCTCCCCAGTCTGACCTCTTTCAAGCGGGCAAGGGTACGGTACAGAGCAATCACACTACTCAAACGAACTAGACTTCAGGGTTCAAGTGTCTTCAGGCACAGTACATGCACCCTAATGTACACCTTAAGTAGAGCTCATGCCCAGATTCAACTCATCTGACCCACTGCAAATTTATAAACATCTTTAAAGCCCATGTCCAAGGAAAGGAACGATCAGCCCTTACAGTGGGGCATCCCCCACATTGCTAAGGTAAATGCTTTTATGTCTATGGGGCCATTAAAAGCCCTTTTACATACCTGACCCTCCACTCCCCCGGCAGCTGGCACTCTCCTCTACTCCCTTACTCTTTGGCAGTGGACTGTTCCCCATCATTCTCACATGCAATGCAGGATTATGGGTTCTGCATTGGTTTTGATGACGTCAGAGGACCTGCGAAGAAGAGAATAGACTGTGGGGACCTGTCTTAGAACCCAGGGAGGAGAGGATCAGGTGAGTAAAAGAGTTTTAACCCTTGTAGTTCATGGGCAGCCCTACTGCAAAGGAGCAATTTGTTTTCCTCAGAGTTCAGTTTTACCATAGGTGACACAACTAAACTCCTTTAACCATTCCATGCTTCTACCAGTTAAGGTTGACTTTCCAAAAGGCTCTAAGAACCTTCATCAATGGCCAACAGCATCTTCTAACAAATGGTGTAGGGGTAGAACCTATGTAAGTTTTTTTTTAGGTCTACCAAGATTTCCCGGCTTGTGGTATAGAACAGTGGTCTCCAAACTGTGGCCCTGGGGTTGGATCTGGTTCTTTGGTTGCCTTTATCTGCTCCCTTGAGGTATTATTCCTTCCAATGACACCAACGATGGGGCATAATTCCTTCCACTGACAACCAAAATGGGGCACTGACACCAACTATTTGTCTCCCTAATACCAAAGATCGGGCATTGTTTACTACTATTGGCCACAGTCTAGCCCCTCTAAAGTCTGAAGGACAGTAAACTAGCCCTTTCTTTAGAAAGTTTGGCAACCCCACGGAATATAGAATATTATTTTGAAAAAAAATATATATATATATATATCTATCTATGTGCTACACCTGATATATCTGATGCTAGTTCTGCTTTAAGGAAACAAAGTCTACAGACGACAAATTAAACTAAAAAACAGTTCTAAGATCTGGCAGTGAGATTCCCAGCATAAACCTTGAAACATCCCTGAAAACCCTGAGAGATGGCAGGTAAGGCTGTTGTACTGCGAGGATTACCATACCTCGGGAAGACAGAGAGTAGACTCTGGTAAGAGACAAAGGGATAACGAGCAGGAGATACAGATACCTGTACGTTTTACACAATTACACGATCGGAACAGACACCATAGTAAAATGAAAAAAAATAAAAATGTGGGTGCCTGTCCCTTTAAGGAGCTATTAGAAATAATGTGAATTATTTATACAGGTTAATACATCAGAACAAAAAAGGGACAACTTAGGAGGAACGAGGGACAGATACATCTAGTTCCAAGTGTGGGTCAGTCTCTCCAGAAAAAGGACAGTTGGAAGCTACGCTAGGATACGTAAAAAGTGTATGTCAAGCCATTTTTTTTTTACTAGTTTTGGATGGAGTGGGGAAATTTGGGGGGGGGGGGGGGTATTAGAACCCCTTCTGGGTTTTTACAGCTTTTTGGTCCTCCGTCAGAGAAACTTACCTTTCCAGACTTGGTTAATTTTCACCGGACAGGTGGGGGGAACACTCCCACTGCAGCACAGACAGATGGGGAAGGTTAGAACCCCTGTCAGATTTTTATTTTCATACCCATGCTGCAGATTTCCCTTTCTGTCTGGTTAAAGCATGACAGTAATTGCGGAGAAATGTTTCTAATGGAGCTCTGGCGGGCAGGCAAAACCTAAGACTCTATCCCTAATGTATTTAAGTCAAAGCGCAAAAAGACAAACCGAACCTCAAAGCAGGTTCTGCTGCGCTCTCTTTAGTTAAGCCATAGAACTCTGAGAATCCTTTGTCATGTTTTACGTTTATTTGTCAGATATTATGTTTACAGTGGGGATAATAAATATTTGATCCCCTGCAGATTTTGTAAGTTTGCCCACTTACAAAAAAATGAAGTGTCTATAACTTTTATCATAGGTGTATTTTAAATGATAGAGACAGAATATCAACCAAAAATCCAGAAAAAATACAATACAAATGTTATAAATTGAGTTGCAGTTCAGTGAGTAAAAAAAATATTTGATCCCCTACCAACCAACAATAATTCTGGCTCCCACAGACTGGCTACAGTATGTGCTCATGTGGTGCATGGAGTAGTCCTGTCCATTTAACCACTTAAGGACCAGAAGGATTTGCCCCCTTAAAGCATTGCTTTAACTGACAATTGCGCGGTCGTGCGACGTTGTACCCCCCCCAAAAAAATGACGCCCTTTTTTTCCCACAAATAGAGTTTTCTTTTGGTGGTATTTGATCACCTCTGCGTTTTTTCTTTTTGTTTTTTTTTGCGCTTCAAGCAAAAAAAAATGAAAAAAAAGACAATATTTTTTACTTTTTGCTATAATAAATATCCCCCCAAAAATGTAAAAAAACAAATTTCTTCATCAGTTTAGGCCGATATGTGTTCTTCTACATATTTTTGGTAAAGAAAATCACAATAAGCGCATATTGATTGGTTTGCGCAAAAGTTATAGCATCTACAAAATAGGGGATAGATTTATTGCATTTTTATTATATATTATTTTTTTACTAGTAATGGCGGTGATCAGCAATTTTTAGCGGGACTGCGACATTGAGGCGGACAGATCGGACACTTTTAACACTTTTTTTGGGACCATTGACATTTATACAGCGATCAGTGCTAAAAATAGCCACTGATTACTGTATAAATGTCACTGGCAGAAAAGGGGTTAACACTAGAGGGCGATCAAGTGGTTAAGTGTTCCCTGGGAGGTCTTTCTAACTGTGGGGACAGTGTAGTGACCGGAGGAGGAGACAGATCGCTGTTCCTAATCACTAGGAACAGCAGATCTGTCTCTCCTCCCCTGTCAAAACGGGGATCTGTCTGTTTACATTGACAGATCCCCATTCTGTCTCAGTAGCGACCGCCGCATTCCTATTAAAAGCTGACCACACTAAACAGGAGAGCACACTGTGGTCAGTTCTCTAGCTATGCTGGGAACTCAGTGTACTCTCCTCCAACGGTCAGACTTGTCCTGACACGCCCCCCGCTGCACAGCCATTCACTGGGAAGCTCAGTGTGCTGCTGCTTCTCCTCCCCAAGGTCCTATGCAGCTGAGAACATAGGGAATATGATCACATATAAAAAAAGAAAAAAGGGTATTTATAATTTTATTTTTTATTTTTATATCTATACAAACATGTTTTGACTTTCATTTCTATTTTAAACTGAATGGGTTGTTTTACAAGGTGATCTTTTACAATCACTTTAAGTAACTATTAGTAGCAAAAAAGGTGAGCTATAAAGAGAGAACCTGTTACTTTGCTTTGAATGGGTGAGATGGCAGGTTCACTTTAAAGCTAACCCCAGGCAGATATAAAAGACATAAGCATTATTCTCCACCATTTTTTATTGTGCATTCAAAAAAGACAACAAATAAAATTAGACATGCTATCTTCCAATAGAACTTAACTAAAAAGTGCATTCTATGCATCCAAAAATATAGAAAATATACCAAATCAAATCATTATTCAACCAAAAAAATAATGTCAAAGCAATAACTCCAAGGCCAATAATACACGTTATCTCCTCCGATTCCGCAACATGTCTGGTTGAGGAACGGCCATTCAGAAACGAACTGAAAAGTGCAAAATGAAAAGCGCTAACGGAAAAGCGCAAAATGAAAAGCGCGAAATGAAAAGCGCGAATCAACACTCACCAAACTTCTACTAACACGAAATTAGCAGAAGGAGCCCAACGGGTGGCGCTAAACAGCTGAAAAACAACGTAGTACGTCTAGTACGTCACTGCATTCGCATTTGTTGGCCAACAATTGTGTGGCCGTGTGTATGGAAGACAAGTTTGGGCCAACGCCCTTCATGCAAAAGTCCACGGTTTTGTTGGCCAACAATCCGATCGTGTGTACGAGGCTATACATTAATGAATTTCAGGTCTTTTGCCCTGCCAGACAGGGCAATACTATGTGACAGAGCTGGATGGACAGGATAACAAATCCTTGAAAAAACAGCTCCCTTTTATGTGAATTTAGCAAGTTCGCACCCGCCCCTCTTGCTTTTGGGCACTGGCATTCCTTCTGACATATTTCTTCCTACGACGGCTCCACATTAAATAGAAGAAGATAATTTGTTAATTTGCCAGCACCATTTCCTATAGTGCTGTACTCGTGCCAGCCGGGACCTAACGCAATTAGGAAGCCGCTCTGTTCTAGTCCAAGTAAATCATCAGGCAAATAATGGGAAAAGTTGCCTTCCCCTCCCCGGCCCCAACTCAGCCTCTTATACACAACGCATCTACATTAAAATTATTATCAGTCGCGGGCCCTTGCATTGCAATGTTCATTTTTTTTTTTCCTCTATTGGTGGTTACCGGGGCAATACAAGCTTAAAATACCCACAACATAGCTGGATAGGGGCTGGTTAATGTCTGGCGGTGACAGGCTGCGTGTGCCCCTTGCTATGTCTTGATGCAAGAAAACGTTTACTTGGAACTTTGCCGAAAAGCTTGTATTATCAGCAGCCATGATGGGAATCAGATTCTGCCAAGAGGACGGGATTATCTGGGAGTCATGGGGCTTATTTTATACAAATGATCAGCCACCCAGTTTATCATAGCTCGATGGGTAGGTGACCGTCCAGGGCAGAGGTCTCCAAACTATGGCCCTCCAGTTGTTCAGGAACTACAATTCCCATCATGCCTAGCCATGTCTGTGAATGTCAGAGTTTTACAATGCCTCATGGGACGTGTAGTTCTGCAACAGCTGGAGGGTCATCGTTTGGAGATCCCTGGTCCAGGGTATATTGCACCTTGCACGTCATTTAGCATTGATTTGCTAAAACTGGAGAGTGCAAAATTTGGTGCTGCTCTGCATAGAAACCAATCAGCTTCTAGGTTATGTTTGCCAAAGCTTTATTGGATAAGCTGAAGTTAGAAGCTGATTGGCTACCATGCACAGCTGAACCAAATTTTGCACTCTCCAGTTTTAGTAAATCAATGGCTTTTTCTTATCATATTAGCAACTGTACATCAATAAAATCCCAAAACACCGACAAATTCCTAAACCCTGATGCAAGAAGCCCTCCACCTGAAATGTGTCGACTTTTTAAAAAAATGTTATTATATATTATTTTTACAATATATATTATTATGTTATATTACTTTTATTATTATATATTATTTTTATCTATTATTACTTTTTATTATCTATAATAAATAATAAGCCCTTCACACATGCCAGGGTGTAATCCTTGACTCTGACCACTCCTTCCGCCCCCCACATCCAAACACTAAATCTTGCCGCCTTAACCTCTGCAACATCTCCAGAATTCGACCCTTCCTGACTAATGACACCCCAAAGCAACTTATTCACTCCTTGATTATTTCCCCACTACAGGGGGTCCCCGAGTTACGAACCTCCAACTTGCGAACAACTCCTACTTACGAACAGGAGGCGGAGTCGGCGGGCACATCGGAAAACATCGAAAAACATCTAAAATGACGTTGGAGAACAGCGGAAAACATCGGAAAACGACGTCTCTGCCGTTCTGCGCATGCGCTTCCCAATTACGAACAAATCCGACTTAGGAACAAACAGGCAGTCCCTAACCCGTTCGTAACTCGGGGACTGCCTGTACTGCAACTCTCTCCTTAATGGCCTACCCTTACGCAGGCTATCCCCTCTTCAGTCTTTTATGAATGCTGCTGCTAGACTAATACACCTCACTAATCGATCCGTGACTGCTGCTCCTCTCTGCCAATCCCTTCACTGGCTTCCCCTAACCCACCGTATAAAATTCAAAATGCTAACCATAACATACAAGGCCATTCACAACATCGCCCCCATCTACATCACCAACCTCATCTGCAGATATCGCCAAAATCATCCCCTCCGCTCCTCCCAGGACCTCCTGCTCTCTAGCTCCCTTGTTACCTCCTCCCATGCTCGCCTTCAGGACTTCTCCAGAGCCTCTCCCATCCTCTGGAACTCCCTGCCCTGGTATATCCGATCAGCCCCTACCCTGTCCACCTTTAGGAGATCCCTGAAAACTCACTTCTTCAGGGAAGCCTATCCCACACCCACCTAAGAACTGTCTCCGAGCCACCCCCCATCAAATCATACCCTGCATCTATTACCTTTTATACCACCACCCCCTCCCTTTAGAATGTAAGCTCTACGAGCCGGGCCCTCCTGTCCCTTCTGTATTGAACTGTACTGTAATTGTGCTGTCCCTTCTCTACATTACAAAGCGCTGCGTAAGCTGTTGGCGCTATATAAATCGTGTATAATAATAATAATAATAATTTATGATATACATTTTATTTGGGCAGTCAAAAACATACATTTTTTTAATGCTATCTTTTTTTTTTTTTTTTTACATCAAATCCTAGATGTCAGAATTTGGCTTATCAAATGATCTACCTTTTCGTATCAAGGAGGGATGGATATCAGATTCTAGCACCCAATAGGTTTGATACATTGAGTTATTGATTTGCAGCAACTAAGCAGATCTTCTGAAAGGCATAGCCCACCTTTTGATAAAAAATGTAATAAATGCACCCACATTCATGGGAACGTATAACAGGTCGCTCATTGGGGTTGATTTGCTAAAATTAGAGAGTGCAAAATCTGGTTCAGCTCTGCATAGAAACCAATCCGCTTCCAGGTTTTTTTTTTGTCAAAGCTTAATTGAACAAGCTGAAGTTAGAAGCTGATTGGATGCCATGCACAGCTGAACCAGATTTTGCACTCTCCAGTTTTAGTAAATCAATGCCTTATGCCTTGTCACCCAATACCCAATGCCTTGTCGCATTATATTAGCAACTGTACATATGCAAAGCAAATCCCAGAACACTGACCATCTGTCCAAATTCATAAACCCTGATGCAAGGAGACCCCAACCTGAAATGTGTCAGCTTTTTATATATATATATATATATATATATATATATATATATATATATATATATATATATATATATATATATATATATATTATTATTATTATTTTATATTACTTTTATTATTATATATTATTTGTATTATTATATATTATTTTTATAATATATATTATTATTTGACATATATTTCATGTGTGCGTTGAAGTTTGGAAGCAATGCACAGGCACCTGCATTGTTTACATCCTATGTATGGCGATGCGGACCTTCTGTTATGGGGCTGGAGGTAGTCGTCAATAAACTGTGGTGTGCTCCTTTGAAATCTGTGATTTGATTTAGTCTTCCTGTTCACAGATCCCTTATCTGACCCTCAGGCACAAAAACTCTTGTTTAAATATAATCCTCAATAGCCACAAAAGAGTATAAATCCACCATGTGTGACCCAAATGCCTTTCTAAAACCAGATACTACCTTGTAAACGTTACACCAAGGTAAATTTTCCCACATCTGCAACAAATACACAAGGCACACCAAGATTCAAGTAAACATAAACAAAGGATGCATTTGGATTATATTTTGTTATTGCGGAGTTCAGCTTTGATACAGCTGAATTGAGGAAGCATTTATGTTTAAAAAAAAAAAAGAAAAGAAAAAAAAAAGAATATTCACACACACACATATATATATATATATATATATATATATATATATATATATATATATATATATATACCCTTCATAACAGGATGTTATATATATATATATATATGTATATGTATATGTATATATATATATATATATATATATATATATATATATATATATATATATATATATACCCTTCATAACAGGATGTTGAAAACTATACTGTAAAGAATAGAGTTCAGAATAAAGTTATTTGCATTAAAATAATAAATTAGTCATGAATAAATAGTAATATAATAATACATTTGTAATAAAAAATTAATGATTTGTAAAAAAAATCCCATCCCTGCCCCCCACACTCCCCGCTGAGCTTCCCGCAGCTCTGTTGCATAAACAATCATATTAAAAAAAACACGCAGTGCATAATGCTGTTATGTGCATAGCCTGCTCCCCCCTCCCCTCCTTTTTTTATTGACTATCTCGCTATTTGGGCTTTGTTAATGCAAAGCCAGAGCAATCACCATCTAACTGTGGACAAATTTGTTGCACAAGTCTACGAACGCACCGGACGGGCTCTATGATATCATCGTTCAATCACACATCTTTAGAAACCAGATTCTGAACTATTTTTATACAACCAAAATGGACACTTGTGCCATAAAATATCAAAAAATATGAAAAATTGAATGTATATAATGTTCCTGGCCTGCAACCGGTGACATCATACCTTCAAATTGTCACACTTTTAGATTCTGAAAGCCTAACATCTTCTATGCTTTTAATTGGGCTTGCCCAAAACATGGTCATTGAGGGCCAGTTTGGTTAAACCGGGGACAACAGTTAATATGTCTTAGCTTATCTTCTGGATTTGTTGGGAGGTATGGGCTAGCTAGAGCATTTTTAGCATACAAATAAAGCATAATTCATAAAAAAACAAAAAAAAACAAAACATAAAGTAATTTATTAACAACAACTGTATAATACACACCTAGATATACCACATCACCAAGCGTATCATATATATCGCTTATTGTTTGACTTATTTGAAAGACTTATTATCAATAGATATGAAGACATGGAAAGTGTGGTCATCTATAGCAGTCAGTCGGATTCTAGGTTACCAAAATCTACAGGATGATTTTGGATTGGTTGCTAGCGTTCCTACACTTTACATCCTGTTCTTTGCTCTACTGATTAAGCTTAATTTTCTGTTTAGTGGACAGTAAATTCCCAAGGGCCATTTAGGTTGCTTAAGATAATTAGCGCATACAACACAAGAAGCATTTTATGATAATGTCACTCAGGAGGGCTCTTTTTTTTCATCTTGGCTGGACAAGGTCAGTTTTCACAACAGCCCTATCTCAGACATCATGGTTTAATCACCGTGTCCTAATGCCGCACTTTGAAATGTGAATGATCTCATTAATACACCAGCAAAGAACAAGTGTTTACAGCACAGCCCCTTAACCTGACCCATCTTAGGCCACTGCCTGTCTGGACTTCTCCTTGATGACTGGACCTGTTCTGGAAAACAACGGTCGGCACCTAAAATGACTAGACAGAAGACAGAAAATTGCTGAGCCCAGCATTGTTTTTTTTTTTTATGTAAAGTGTACCTGTCACCTTCAGGCTAGAGTTTTATAAACCAAACTTTAGCCTATTCATTTCTCAAGAACTATTGACATCATTGCATCTGGAGGCAGAAAAGGCCAAATTAGACTACAGGCCCAAGTAAGGTGCCCTATTTTGGGTGACAGGTACCCTTTTGATTCAAGGCATAAAGGTTGGATCACTCTTGTTGCCCACATTAGTTTATCTAATTCTGCAATGAACCACCATAAATGGAAGTTCTGGTGGGTTGGTGAAGGCCATCAGACACTTCGGTGCATAGAGAGGGTTTTTGGCAAACGAGGCTAACAGGGTTAAGAGTGTCGGTACTGTATATTCAACACTGGAGGCAAAGGAACAGCTTCAGCAAAGCAATCAGCATAAACCACATCAGGTAATTAAAAATAAGCTATACATTTAATAAATCCTAAAGAGGCACTGCCAAGATATTTGAGATCCAGAAAATCAGAACAATGATTACCAAACCAGGGCACCGTCATTTTTTTTTCCAAAGCTTAATAAGCAGCATGCTCACTTCTCCTATTTTAAGTGTCTCCTTCAGACACAGCTTGAAAGTCCCAGCAAGAAGATATCCATGCCATCTCCTCTGGCATCACTCAGATTCCAAGAAACATAAGGCATTTCATACAGTTTGAAGAAAAACTCCAATACGTGCCCCCTTGCATCCATTAGGCACCATACCACCAAAACTAAAACATTTTCTATGGAAAGGTATCTACCAGGTACATGAGCACAACGTAATATTTTAGACACTGAGGATGAAATTTAATTTGAAGTTTGCCTGTTGTGCTCCAATATGTGCACCGTGTAGAGGAATAGGTGGGTGTTGATGTAAAAATTTGTGAGGACAATGGTAGACAAGGAAGGTGGCTAAAATTTTAATTGGTTATAGACCAGAGTTTTTCTTTAATAACCAGTATGCTTTGCTTCATGTTCCTTCAGCAGCACTACCACTTCAAGTCATCCAAGAGATAGCAGCCACGTGGTTCTCCCAATGTATTAGCCCATCTTAAGTTTCCATCCAACAAAATATAACATTTTATACACAACTCAGGCATTTTAAAAAAAGGACACGACTTAATCTACCAATTGCCCCGTCCTGCATGAGAGGAAACGGGCACAACAAAGATTCAATAAGCTTTCCAGCAACCTTGGAAAGGATATGGGTTACAGACCAGTTTGAGGCACCAGCTTCGCGGTCGGGTGGTTTGTTGGAGACAGAAGAACACGGTGTGAGCCAAAGTCGGGTAGGGAATCTGCTCTTCTTCTTCGGAGCCTTGCCGGCCCTGACCTTGTCCAGATGACTCTCCAGAACCCATGCTTCCCAAGGCCGACTTTTCTGCATTTCCACCATCGTCCTCCTCCGTGGGTTCCCCCGCCGGTGGCATGGGGGGGATAGGAACCCTGATGTCCTCCCCTGCCAGAGGCTGAAAAGGCTCTCTTCTCTCGCCATCAGTCATGATAGCAAACGGCACCTAAGGGAGAAGACATGAAGAAGATATCAATGTATGGGCAATTTGTAGAGCGCATTATGATGTGACCTGGGTAGAACATCATAGCACCAGCACCCATATAAGGCCTAAAGATCTAGAAGCACAGAGTCTTTTAGTCAACATTTTAATAAAATTTTCTTTGGTTACCTGTTGTGAAATTAATGAATTTAAAGCTGAACTCTGGGTTTTTTGTAAAAAAATACCCTTGTAGTGCCCCGTCCCTGCACTGCAACTACTTGAGTGTTCTAGGGGTAGAGGAATAAGCTGTAAAGCTAGGTTCAACCTGCGACCTAGTGCACATATGTTTTTTTGAGCATGCCCGCATGTCTCGTGTAGGGAAGCCCATTCCTTTCAATGGGCTGCCCTACCTACCATAAACACGGGAAAGAAGTCCCTAACCCTTTTGTAAAATTGCAATAAAGCTGTATGCTGATGCATGAGGGTGCCATTAAGAATTAATGTCACCCAACACGTCTCCTAAAGAGCAGTACATTTCTGTGTTTGTTGGAAAAGCGTGTGATTTTGCCGGTCTTCCCAACACACATGATTGTTAACCAAGGGTAACACTTACCTTTTTCCTCACTCTGGCAGGATCACAGCTCTCACCTTTCAGATTCTCCAGGATTTGGGTGGGGCCTCATCGTTCTCACGTATGATGCAGGACTGCTAGTATTGTATGAGTGTGAACATTGGCCGAAGCTTCGAAGAGAAGACACTTTGGAGGGCCGTTTGTACTTTGTGGTAAGGATTATGGTAAATATTGCAGGTTTTTCCTCTATCAATTGACTTGACAGCACTGAACCCTTGCAACGTGGGTAGACCCCACTGAATGGATACCTTATACAAGAATACCAGAGTTCAGTTCTAAAAACGTTTCAGAAGTTGCTAAAGTGCTAACGGCTGCATTTCTCATCCTGTGTCTTCAATTTTTTCCAACAAATACCCAGATCTAGTATTCTAACCTCACCCTAACTTCTAACCTGCGTGCCTTTTCCAGTTCAGAACTCGAAAGCGATAGCCAAGCGACTAGAAATCCTAAAAGGAGGTTAACAATGTTAGCTTATTTAACTTATTTTTACTGTCCCAATTCTGGAGGTTTGCAAAAAAGAAAACTAGCTTATCCATTGACCAATACTCCCAGAATAATTTATTTTGTATATGCTGCCTCTCCTTAAAGTGGAGTTCCACCCACTTTTACAACTCTTCAGCATCCCTCACTAAACTGTGCACTGTAAACGAATTGGATATTTTTTAATTTTTTTTCTCAGCACCAACTGTATATCTGCTGTATTCATTTTTTCACTTCCTCCTCCCTGGCCGCGGCCCATCGCATCATTTCCTGTTTACAATGCCTTCTGGGAAGGGGCGGCAACTTCCTCTGACACTGTCGTTGCTATGGAAACCTGACCTGAAACCTATTACACTGCTTGTGCTGCACTGAGCATGTACGAGATCTGCAAGGATGAGATCCAGGAAGAATTACAGTCTGGCTTCAGATGCCCACACTTAAGATGGCCACGGCCTGCTGTAAGTTTATAAAATAACAAACTACTGCTATAAACTAACAAAACAGACCTTAGTTTACAGACTAACTTTATTAGACTATATTAAGCTTGTGTATTATAGGGGTATTTTTATTTAAAAAGTATAGTTTCGGCCGGAACACCACTTTAAGTGTGGCAGGGAGGTGCGGTGTGCCTGTGACCACCCCCTCCAATCACAGGATGCTGAAGAGGGGATTGGCCATACTCTTCATTTTTTTGAATCCACCCACAAGCATATAATTGTTAGACAATTGGAAATTCTATAAACCGCTAAAAAAGAATGGGTTGTTTTTAACCGAAGCTCCATCTGGTTTATGCTAAGTGATTAATTTAGGTGTAAAGAGAACTAAGCACTGACCAGCGTTTTTACTTTAAAGCAGAAGTTTGGGGACTATAACTAAAGTGGAGCCTTTGAAAGCAGAAGATCCTCTGCAACTTACTGTAAGCAGGCAGGCTTTTTATTGCATTCAATGTCTCTTCTGCAATAAACTACACCTACCTGCCCAATCACAGCAATCCCCAGAATGAAAGCTGAGCTGCGCATGCACAGCTGCCAACTGCCTCAATCTTGTATGCCAGGACGTCTAGTTTCTGCTCATGTGCAGGAGTGACGTCATCCCGTGCCAACCAATGCAGAGACCTGAATGCTGGCAGCACCAGAGGAACCATTCAAATGGTGAGTATCTCTGCCTTTAGTTCCACTTTAGTAAATGCAGCTATAAGTGCATGCATCATAAAAAACTGGCTTTTTAAAAAATAGAAACCCTGCTTATTTTTTTTTTTTTTTACTGTTTGTTACATCTCAGTGCTTTTGATTGCCTGCAGCCCCTTTTCAGCCACTTCCTTTTATTCATGTTTTCCAGTGATGGCTGCATAGCATTTATGAGGGTAGGTTTTCCGATGGTGACAAGAGTGGACCATGCCTGTACAATGTGTGTTGAAACAGTCCGCTTGCAGTCCTCATCAGAGGCTTGTGTTTAAATTGCAGGAACACATTCAGGAGATAGGGCAGAGAATTTGCAGACTGACACATGCTGCACAGCTGTTCTGCTGATTTTCCAGCAAACTAAAGATCTATCTGATTTTTCATTTTGCTAACAATGCCTGGTACAGACGATGAGATTATCGGACAAATGATCGTTCGTTTTTTTTTTTTTTTTTTGCATGCTAGTCTCAGATCGAACCCGAAGAGTTTACTAAAGTCACAAAAATTCTCGTACGACAAAAAAAATTTGGAAGTGATATCATGTGTTGTAGTGTATATGTATTGCATTTTCCAACGACAACTGTACTGATTAAATGAATATTTTCGTGCATGTCCGACCAGATAATATCGGATGAACTATCATGATCGGCCCTCGAAAGCTGTGTATTAACGATCCGATTATTGTGCAATCGCTTCGAAAGCGATATTTTTCGGACGATTTTCTGATCTTGTGTACAGGGCTTCTAAGCCTTGTTAGTGTCCCCTGAAGGGAGAGGGTTGTTGGCCCCTGAAATACTTTGGCTGTTTTATTTGATCATATGATGAATAATTAAAGTGGACTCCGTTACCATTTGGTCCGGTGATCCTATTGTATTTTTTATATGCCAGGTACAGAGAAATGTCTTTAACAGGAAGTTCCTGGAGAAGGACCTCAATAGGAGGATCGCCATGTATTATTTTATTACCATCTTCTGTAACATTAAAAAGATTGCTAATGACTTTTGAAATGACATCTCTGTGTTAAAGCTTATATGAGATTTTAGTGATTACATTTACATCTGCTTTAGGTTAGCTCTATAACATATTAGAGGGCTGTATTATGATACAGTCAATAATGCTAGACCAGTCCTACTCAATCATTATTGCACCAGAGGAAGATTATATTATTATTATCTCGGTAAACCCCCTGCTGCAAAGTAATTTTATAACCAGTTAATGGTACATTATCATGATTAGTAAGTTGTAGATATTAAAATAAATTAAAGAATAAAAAAATGTGGTATATTTAGGAAATGTAACAACCAAAGGTGATCATTATTAACACTCCATGAACTATATGATATAATTATTTTCAGTGATAACTACTAAGTAAAGGTAAGAAGCATAATGGCTAGAAAAAAAACCCTCAGATGGTAAAAATTGTAGTTGCCCTTTCCATTGGTGGTCACTGGAGAAGTGGCGCTTTCCATTTCTGGTCAATAGAGAAGTGACCCTTTCCATTGGTGGTCAGTGGAGAAGTGACCCTTTCCATTGATGCTCAGTGGAGAAGTGACCCTTTCCATTTGTGGTCAGTGGAGAAGTGGCCCTTTCCATTTGTGGTCAGTTCAGAAGTGACCCTCTCTATTGGTGTTCAGTGGAGAAGTGGTCTTTTCCATTGGTGGCCAGAGGAGAAGTGACCCTTTGCATTGGTGATCAGTGGAGAAGTGACCCTTTCCGTTGGTGGTCAGTGGAGAATAGACCTTTTCCATTGGTTTTTAGTTTAGTGCTTCTTTACATTTTATGTCAGTGGAAGAAGTACCCTAGATTCGTGGTCATTGGGAGAAGGGCCACCTTACACTGGTGGTCAGTCCTCTTACACTGATGGTCAGTGGAGAAGTGACCCTTTCCATTGGTGGTCAGTGGAGAAGTGGCCCTTTCCATTTGTGGTCAGTTCAGAAGTGACCCTCTCTATTGGTGTTCAGTGGAGAAGTGGTCTTTTCCATTGGTGGCCAGAGGAGAAGTGACCCTTTGCATTGGTGATCAGTGGAGAAGTGGCCCTTTGCGTTGGTGGTCAGTGGAGAATCGACCTTTTCCATTGGTTTTTAGTTTAGTGCTTCTTTACATTGTATGTCAATGGAAGAAGTACCCTAGATTCGTGGTCATTGGGAGAAGGGCCACCTTACACTGGTGGCCAGTGAAGTGTCCTCTTACATTGATGGTCAGGCGGGAAATGAATTCTCCATGCCCACCACTACTCAAGGAATTCCTAGCAGCCTCTAGAGAAACCCTAGGGTACCACGAAACCCAGGCTGAGAATGCCTGTGCTAGACTATAAAAAGCAGTGTTGACATTGTAAATTCACCTAAAATATTCAACTAAAACACCATAAGTATACGAAAAATATAAAAGGCACTGACTAACTATTTAAAAAAATATACAAACCAAGCATATGTATTACACTTTGATGTTGCTGTAGCATTTCTGGCAGTCCATTTCTAAAACATGGAACCTTCTCTCTTGACTGTTGACAACTATCTGAAAGTTTCTCTGAGGGTAGAAGTTTGAAGCAAGGAAGGGGAACAATTCAGTGAGGGTTAGTCACAAAAGGCAAATCCACTTTGCACTACAAGTGCACTTGGAAGTAAAGTCGCTGTAAATCCGAGGGGGACAAGGAAAATAAAAAACAGCATTTTAGCTTGCACATGATTGGATGATAAAATCAGCAACGCTCCCCCTCATTTCAGATCTACCCCTCAGATTTACAGCGACTGCACTCCCAAGTGCACTTGTAGTGCAAAGTGGATTTGCCTTTCGTACATAACCCCCAGTGTCTTCCTTGCTCTGTCACTGTACGTCAGATGTAGTGATGAACTGAGGAACATAACTCCCTAGAACAGCTTTCCTCAACCAGGGTTCCATGGAACCCTATGGTTCCTCCATATGTTGCTAGGGTTTCCTTAAATACCTCTAGAAGAACTCTAGGATTAATAGGGGATCCCCAAGCAATCAGCAATTTCTGCCTCTCAGATAAGAAACCACTGAACTCATATATATTTTTTAGCTATCTGTTAAGGGGAGAATTTTTCCAACTGACCACCAGTAGAAAGAGCATTCTTTCCACTGACCACCACACTAATATATCGTAAGTTGAAGATACAAGCAGTTATTACCAGAGGTTCACTGAGATCAGAAAGTTATTTTAAGGGTTCCTCCATGTTGGGAAAGCCTGCTCAAGAAAGATCTAAGGCAAGGGTGTCCAGCCTACCTCCATAGAACCTGTAGCCAACCTAAACCTCAAACGGAGCTTGAGAAAGAGTTGGAACAAATAACAGTCAAAAAAAAGGCGGGAGCACCAAGGTCATGTAAAACAAAAAAGTCACAAAACACACGCACAAGACAAGTCAAATATCATACTAGTAGTAAAAGACAAGTGGAGCACATAAGAGAAACTGAGATAGCCAAAAGCAAAAAAAAAAAAAATTGAGGCACATATTTGAAATGATGGAGACAGAGAGAAGACAATAGGGGAGATTTGCTAAGGAGAGAAATAGAAGGGGCACAAGAAAGGAACTCACAGCTGAGCGGTAAATTAGGAGCTTGTCATTTAATAAAGCACATTTTTCCTCTTGAGCATCTTACACACAAAAAGATGTCACTATAGTATTCTTAATGATGGCAAATTTAAGTGAGTTTTCAAGATTATTGTTCATCTAAGGACAGAAGCTCCAAAGTATTTGGAGCTCTTTGTCTGCAAGTGGGCACTCCCTAATATTCCTTATTGCTGGCAACAAAAAAAATCTAAGAAGGGTACCGTGCCCACTTGAACAAGGCATTTAATGGACAATTCTGAAGCCCTTTAATTACCGATATCATCTCACTCTCTTGAATTAAATGTGTATTAAAATAGGACATCCTTAAAGGACACGGTCCTATACCCTTACTGCATAATACATTACCAATTCCTGCACAATAGTATACATAAGACACTTTTTTAGTGTACACTTGCCCAGAGTGAGGTCTATACATTGCACAACTAAATCTGGCAGTACAGTATGTCTCTCCAAGGGGAGAAAATGCATAAACACCCCAAGGTATAAATATGAAAATACAGTTCTGTATATGCAATTTACATGATCTATGGGCTGATTCAGTACCCAGAGTAAATAGGCATCCATAATAGAGTCATGAGGGTCTTAATGTTCCTGTAGATCATATAGTGCATGCTGTCTAAAAAGCATGATCATGCCCAGGCTACACATGTAATGTATACAATTCGCAGACAGCCAATGTGCTGTAGCCACCTACTGTACATATTATATATTCCAAGTACTGATTTTTTTTTTTTTGCCTTGGCCATACAAGCCTTACAAAGGATGGCTGTGCCCAAATTAGGCAAACACACATTTGTAAAAAGTGGAAAACAAGGCTGAGAACCAAGGAGGAATGATTTCCTGCACCCAGCCTTGGGTATTGCATATGTACTCTGCAAATAAGTGAAGTTAAGTCTTACATAAACCCCCCCCAAGCCCCCTCCTCCTTCCTGCTGCTGAGCGAAAAGGAAGAAGATTCTAATAAAGAATTACACTTTAACAGCTTGTTCTTTTAACTTAAAGAGAAGCTTTCTTCTTCTTAATTATGAGAAATCCCCCTCCTCTTCCCCTTCCCTTGTAAACAAATCTGCACTAGTTTATGTAAAATGTATATATTTTAAATGTCTTGCCATTTATTAATGTGCAATCTTTCATTGAGCAACCTGCAAGGGTTAAAACTGTTAAGCGGCTAAAAAATAAAACATACTTAATAGAATAAATTGTCAAAAGGTAGGTTTCCCTCTGCTAAAGCTTCCTCTTGATGCTGGCAAAGCAAAGGTTAAATGCTGCTAAACTGTGAACAGTTGCAGCTGGGAAAGGAAGGGTTAAGTAAGGCTGCTTCAAACAAAGCTATCTCATCTGTAAGGTGACTAGGAAAAAGCAAGGGTTAACTTGTTGGCACGGCAGGAGTTAAATGCCTGCCAGAACATCCTCTTATCCTCCAGGGCCCAACCTGGCACAACAAAGCCAGGGTTAAGCGCTGCGAAAACTGGGAGCGGTAAGTTGGAGCTGGGGAAGTAAGGGTTAACTGAGGCTGCCTAAAACAAAGCCCTCTCATCTGTAAGGTGACTAGGAAAAAACAAGGGTTAACTTGCTGGCACAGCAGGGGTTAAGTGCCTGCCAGAACAACCACTTATCCTCCAGGGCCAAACCTGGCACAGCAAAGCCAGGGTTAAGCGCTGCGAAAACTGTGAGCGGTAAGTTGGAGCTGGGGGAGTAAGGGTTAACTGAGGCTGCCTAAGACAAAGCTAAATCATCTGTAATGACAGAGAAACTAGGAAAAGTAAAGATTATAACAGATTGAGAAAGCATGCTGGCAAAGCCAGGGTTAACTGCCTGCCTGACCAATCCCCTTGTCCACCAGGGCCCAACCTGGCACAGCAAGTGTTAAACGCATAAATATATATATATATGTATGTGTGTGTGTGTGTGTGTGTGTGTGTATAAAATTGTTGGAAAATCAAGGGGTTAAATGCCCCTCAACACGCCCTCCCTTTTTGCCCTGATCACAAACAGCCAGGAAAGCAAAGGGGTACACTGAGCTGAAAACTCCCACTACAGCCTGCAAGGGTTAAACACTTACAGAAAAGGGATAAATAATGATCAGGGGAACACACCAAGGGGTTAAAGCAGCTCCAGCACAGCCAACTTGCCAAGGTAAAGGGATAAGCCAACACAAATTGAGACAGCTGGCCAAGCAAGGGTGAACTGCTGTCAAAACTGCCCCTGTTATGCCAGCTGCTTGGAAAAATAGGGGTTAAATATTGTTTTAAAAAAAACTCATTAAGACCTGGAGCTGAGCACTGTTCCAGCGGTCTCCTTCTCTTGCGCAGGGGAAGAGTTAAGTCCTGCCAAAACTGCCCGACAATTAACCCTTTACTGGATAGCACCTTAATGCCAACTCTCATCCACCCATAAAAGGGTGGGCAGCACATGGACCTGCCAAGTATAGGACCAGCAGACACCCCCTCCACTTATTGAACAAGGCAAAGGATGGCACTTACCTTAATTTAACGGATTCCTGTCTTCCCAAAAGCATAGCTCACCTCCACTTCACATGAAACCCCAAGAGTAATAATAGTAGATGGGGTGAAGGGGGTGACAGGTTGCCCCCCTCCTCCTCCTCCTGAGCTCCAGTGATCTAGTAGATCCCACAGATCCAGAGGTTTTGGGGCTGGGTACCAGATGTGAAGATGCTCTCTGGGAGAGATGCTGCCTGCTCTGATAAATCCCCCAATAATAATAATAATAATAATAATAAAGAGTAATCCAGGTGAGTGCTGAGCAGGGGGTGCTGCGGACACGGGTCCCCTCTTCTCTCCTCTCCCCGGAGCCCAGGCTTGGGGTGCGATAGGATAAAGCGTGGAGTCTGCGAGCCCAGCAAAGCTTAAACTGAAGAGGAAACTTCAGATGTACCGGAGGGAGGAGAGAGAGGAGAGGAGAGGAGAGGAGAGGGGAGGGGAGGAGAGGAGTGGAGAGGAGAGGAGAGGAGAGGAGGGTGGAAGGGAGGGAACAGGGAATGCTGAAGAGGTAACTCCGCTCTATAATCTCTATACAACCTCAGCTCATCACACCTCTAAATTCAGGATCTCTGCTGGATCAGATCATGGAAATGGCAAGAGATTAAGAAGAAACCAAAATTCTAACTGAGATATAAAGGACAGAACTGGCTCTGGCAAAGCTGAACTCCAAGCAGATATAATAAATACAGCAGTCATGTATTCAGCAAAACATAATGAGATGTTTTTTTTTTTTAAATGCAACTTAAATAAGAACTTACATTTAACGTGGTAATCACCTCCTGTGCAGCACCATTTACTCTGGGAGAGGGAGGGGCAGCAGTGAGAGCCAATCAGGTGTGATATATGTACAGGTACTGACATGAAATATGCTGACTAGTCAAGAGCAAAGTGATGTCTGCAAAAAAAAAATAATTATTTACTAATTTTGTGGAGTGAGAAACTCCCAAATTTGTTCAATCAGCTGCACTGCTTAAAAAATATTATTTTATAATAATTTATTATGATGATTATTATTGTTATTAGTAGTAGTAGTAGTAGTAGTAGTAGTAGTAGTAGTAGTAGTACTGCTGCTATTATTATTATTATTTTTATATATAATTATTATCATAATTATGCATTAAAATCAGCTGCACTGCTTAAAAAATAGAATTTTATAATCATTTATTATGATAATTATTATTATTGTTATTAGTAGTAGTAGTAGTAGTAGTAGTAGTAGTAGTAGTAGTAGTAGTAGTAGTAGTAGTAGTAGTACTGCTGCTATTATTATTATTATTATTTTTATATATAATTATTATCATAATTAGGTATTAAAATCAGCTGCACTGCTTAAAAAAAATAATTTTATAATAATTTATTATGATGATTATTATTATTGTTAGTAGTAGTAGTAGTAATAGTAGTACTGCTGCTATTATTATTATTTTTATATATATAATTATTATCATAATTATGTATTAAAATTACATTTAAATAAAGGGTGTGTTTTTGGTGTACATATGATAGTTTCTTTATTTTATTTAGCTATATAGAAAACTGACCGAGTATTGCCAAGTGCCATCATCCCTTAAATACACATGTTAGAAAAAGAACCCCCCTTGGGAGTGGGACTAACGAAAAAAATATATAATATAATGTCATTGGCCCTAGTATGTGTATGTATGAATGTGAGTTATGGACCTTAGATTGTAAGCTCCTTTAGGCTAAGGGGGAGGGGCAGCAGTGGAAGCCAATGGAGTGTGCTATATGTACAGGTACTGACATGAAACATGCTGCTGACTAGTCAAGAGCAAAGTGATGTCTACAAAAAAAAAAGAAAAAAAAAATTTACTAATTTTGTGGAGTCAGAAACTCCCAATTTTGATCAGCTGCACTGCTTAAAAAATATTATTTTATAATAATTAATTATGATGATTATTATTATTGTTATTAGTAATAGTACTGCTGCTATTATATATATATATATATATATATATATATATATATATATATATATATATATATATATATATATATATATATATATATATATAATTTATTGTGATGATTATTATTATTGTTATTAGTAATAGTAGTAGTTGTAGTAGTAGTACTGCTGCTATTATTATTTTTATATATAATTATTATCATAATTATGTATTCAAAATAAATTTAATTAAAGGGTGTGTTTTTGGTGTACATATGATAGTTTATGAATTTTATTTAGCTATATAGAAAACTGACTGTGTATTGCAAAGTGCCATCATCCCTTGTGAGAAAAAGAACCCCTCTTGTGAGTGGGACTAATGAAAAAAATATATAATATATTGGCACTAGTATGTGTATGTATGAATGTGAGTTATGGACCTTAGATTGTAAGCTCCTTTAGGCTGGGTTCACACTGGTGCGTAGTTAGACATTGCATGTGAATCGCACCGCGCTGGCGATGTCTGGATGCAAATTCAACCATACAGGTTGTAAGGCTGAATTCGCATCACATTCGCACCAAAATGGTGCAGGACCCTTTTTTTTGGTCCGCACTGGAATTGGATCGCATTGGGTGTTCACACCCATGCGATCCGATTCCTGCACCATTTGACAGTTCGCACTGCGATATGTGAACTGATCTGGAGGTGTCATTAACTTTCTATTGACAGCCGCAGCGGTTTGCATAGGGCAGTGTGAACTGCCTGCAAGTCCTATGCGATGCAGGAACAGGGCAGGGACTGATGTGAATGTACAAAGTTTATGTAAAGCGCTGCATAACTTGAGAGCGCTTTACAAGTATCTGAAATAAATAAATACAATTTCATTAAAATTTTACATTTTTAATGACATTATATTATATATTTTTTCCGTTAGTGCCTTTATAGTCCCACTCCCAAGTGGAGTTGTTTTTCTCACATTTATTTTATTTACTGTTCTTTGGATTTTTTTTTTATTTTTATTTGCGATTGATCATGATTTGTGAACAGTGGTTTTAAATTTTAAATTTTATTTTACGTTGGATATCTGTTTTTTATTTTCTGGATACAAAAAAAAAGGGATTAAAGGTATATTCCACTTCTTGAGGGGGGAAAAAATGAAATGCATTTATTAAATTTTTGCATTGCAGCTTCCAAAAGATTGCAACTATGACCGTTGGATCAGAGGTGATATGCACAGGCTCCTGCAGATTGTTCCTCCAGCTTCAGGTTAAAGACTTTTGGTTATGAAGCTGAAGGAAGTAAACATTGGAGTTTATTTGCTAAAGCTAGAGAGTGCAAAATCAGGCTCACCTCTGCATAAAAACCAATCAGCCTCTAACCTCAGCTTGTATAATTAAGCTTTGGCAATAAAACCTCGAAGTCAATTGGTTTCTATGCAGGAGTGAGTCTGATTTTGCACTCTCCAGCTTTAGTAAATAAACCCCATTGGACTCCACAGGCAGTAACATCACAACACACATTCCACTAATAACTATGGGGAAGATTTATTAAAACTGGAGAGTGCAAAATATGGTGCAGCTGTGCATGGTAGCCAATCAGCTTCTAACTTCAGTTTGTTCAATTAAGCTTTGACAAAAAACCTGGAAGCTGATTGGTCTGTATGCAGAGCAGCACCAGATTCGACACTCTCCAGATTTAGTAAATAGACCCCTATGAGTCCCTCTGCTGCGGTGGCACATAGAACTTGTAGTTTTTCTATTCACAGATCCTGGGAATAGATCTTTGATGGATGACGCGGCTGTGTGGGCGGAGCGAGGCACAGTTGCGAATCAGATGAATTTGAAAATACAGAATGCTGTAGGGGAGAAGAACCCCACAATTCAGGTAAGAGAAGGAGTTCTTAGAAGGTGAGGGCTGGGTAAAGGTACTGTAAAGGGGTTGATTTACTAAAGGGAAAAAGACTATACACTTTGTAAAGCGCAGTTGCTCCAGAGCTTAATAAATGAGTAGAAACGCTGCTGACTTCCTTCATCCAATCATGTGCAAGCAAAAATACCTTTTTTTTTTATTTTCCTTGCACATGATTGGGTATTCTTTGCAAAATGAAGCCTTGCCTCATTTACTAAGCTCTGGAGCAACTGCACTTTGCAAAGTGTACAGTCTATTTGCCCTTAGTAAATCAAACCCTATGTTCCCTAAATATGAGTGTAACTTAAAGCATGGGGGGTTATTTACTAAAGGAAAATCCACTTTGCACTGCAAGCGCACTTAAAAGTAAAGTTGCTGTAGATCCGAGGGGGACATGCAAGGAAAATAAAAAACAGCATTTTAGCTTGCACATGATTGGATGATAAAATCAGCAGAGCTTCCCCTCATTTCAGATCTACCCCTTAGATTTAGAGCAACTGCGCTTCCAAGTGCACTTTCAGTGAAAAGTGGATTTGCCTTTCGTAAATAACCCCCTAGGTGTAAAAGGCGGAATTAGTCTTTAAACAGAGCCTATGTAACACTCAGAAGCTATTTAATCCCCATGACACCCTTAACTCTGATTTTCCCATTGACTCTAATGGGTTTTTCCCAAAATGACTACATTTCACTACACTCTTAATTTTGATGCCTGTCCATTTACTTCCAAAGCCCTGAAAGCAGCATGAAGCCCACTCCCATACCGCTTCAATTTACACACAAAACCAAAATTTGGAATCGCCCATTGGATACTGCATGACCAGAATTCATGGACGAGAATGAAGAGAGCTCCTGTTTCATTGGGTATGAAGTGCCTCAAGTAGACTAGTAGACTTGGGGTCTTCTCCGCCAAACTGTGTGTTGCTAGGATTGGCTCACTGAACATTATCCATTTCCTTGGCCATAGGGGTGTGCAGCCTATTCAATTAAAATGTGTACCCCAAAGCTCAAATACACATGCATGTGTGTGTGTCTACATATATATGGCCTCAGCACATTGATCTCCCTGCTGGCACAGTGAAAGAGAAGTGCCTAAGCTGATCCAATAAGAGGGAGATCTTTCCCATCTCCCCACCTGCATACAGAGTGATATTGTTAATTAGGGCGTGCCCAGGCACACCCTGCACACCCTGTGTGCATGCCTATGTCCTGGGCAGAGGGCAGCACAAAATGGCATCATGTTGTTTTCAAGAGTTCAGCACACCAGGCACTGTGTACTCCATAGTTTATCTATAAGTTGTTTTCACATGTTGCTTTCATATGCACTTATGCCCCGTACACACGATCAGAAAATCGTACGGAAAATACCGATTTCGAAGCAATCGTACCATAATCGGATCGTTAGTACAGAGCTTTCGAGAGGCGATCATGACAGTTCATTCGATATTATTCTATCGGACATGCACAATTTTTTTTTCGTACGGTGCCAGTACGATTTTCATTCAATCAGTACAGCTATCGTTCGAAAATGCAATACAAATGCATTACAACACATGACATCCTTTCCGAATTTTTTTTTCTGTCATATGGGAATTTTCGTGACTTTAGTAAACTCATCAGATTCGATCTGAGATTTGCATGCAAAAAAAAAACGGACGATCATTCGTCCGATAATCTCATCGTGTGTATGAGGCTTAAGGCTGGGTTCACACGACCTTCGCATGCGGCTCCCAGCAGGGGTCCGGTGCCGTCCTCGTTCACCATTTCAGGTCCGACTTCAGCCAGAATTTTTTGGCTGAATTCGGACCTGAAACAGACCAAAAATGGCACAGGGCTCCAGTGCAAATTCCCACCGGAGCCGCAGCGAAGATATGTAAACCGGCTCCATAGAGAGGCAGTCAAAATCTCCTGCTATTGTGAATCGGATGCAAAACCATAAAATATGAGGTCAAACCTAAACATTTCCAATTTGTATGTAATCAGGCAGGCCCTTACACTACATCGTTGAAGGTAAATCTAGAGGAAATTGAATAAGAAGATTGTATAATGTATGCTGTGTATGTCATAAATTAGGAATACACTGGGCCATCATCTTTTCCATAGGATCAAAAAGAGCAGCAGAGGCTATAAAAAATATAAACGTGTCCATAGTTTCCTGAAGCATAATGACCCCTAATTTGTAAATAATATTTTTATAAAGGAATACAATATTACTAAAATAACTTTGGAGTTATGTTGCCATTCTAGAAAGTGATACAAACACTTCTGCAGTGTGACAATATTAAAAACAAAAAACAAAAAAACAAAACAAAAAACAAACAAAAACAAAAAACATGTATCATATCAGCAAATCAAAAAAAAAAAATCTCGCTTTTAATCCTTAAAAAATGTATCCTTTGTCACTATTTGTATGTACACGGAGGAAGCCATATTTGCTATTACAGGTGTTGATTCCTGTTTTGTAGTGCTGTACACTGATTGTGCTTTGTTCTTTCTTTAATGCAAGTTTGTGAGTTGCTGAAAACAATGCTTTCCCCATGTGGCTGATAGCTTAGTAGATGTTGTTCCTAGTGGCTGACTTACACATTTCTACACTTACAGGGGAAGTACAGCCAAAGCTCATTTGGCTGTACTTCTCCCATATGTCCCAACTTTCTGAGATGGGAATGAAAGACACCTATTAGCAAAAGTATGCAGGCATAGAACACGCCCCCTATCACGCGCCCTTAAAGGTGAATTCTACAAAAGAAATTGATTGGTTAAACCCACAAGTGCTTTTTTACCACTACTATTCCCATTATATTGGCTTGTGGAATTTACAAATGTAGCAATTTAGAAATTGGATGAAAGTTTTAGCTCTAGGAAACACTTTTTGAAAGATAAATAGTGCATTTTATATCCAACTATATAGATCAGACCTGAATGAGGGACAAATTAGGAGCTATGAGGGACAGAGGGGACAGTGTTTCAAATCAGGGACAGTCCCTCGAAATCAGGGACAGTTGGGAGCTATACTTCTCCTATGGATCACATTAGGCTGAAGCTCGCTGTCAGCTGACATCACAGAGCCGGTCCAGGCTTAGGCAAGATTGTGACAATGAAGTCGGGATCCACCCACATGCCTTGACTGGCAGCCAGCTCAGCCTCTCAGCGAGCCGCTGAGAGCCTGAGCCGCCCCCTCCACAGCCCAGCCCTCCAGAGTGCTCTCTGCTCAGGGAGCTGTGAGAAGGGAGCGATCTAACACTGCAGTTGTTAGAGGCGGCTGGAGGACAGATGCAGGATTGGACCAATGCTGCATCCACCTAGGTAAGTATGATTTAGAAAAAAACAAAAAAAAAAAACGAACCCTATGCTTCTCTTTTAATTAAAAACCCCGCAAGAATAAGAGTGCTTGTAAAATGTAAAAATCAGATCATAAATTATTTAAAATAGTTTACCAACTCACTATGGCATTCATTTAAAAAGAATTGTCACCCTGGTGAAAGTGTATGTACATTCGTTCTGTGCAAATTGGGCAAAAAAAACACGAATGTAAGTAGGCTATTTCCTGTGCTGTTTGAGTAATTATTGTTTTAAAACAGAAAATACTATATTTAGTCACTAGATGGAACTATGTAATATTTGAATTTCCTTCAACAATTAGCTCCATCTAATGGCCAAAATGTGGATTTTTTTTTTTCGTTTTAAACCAGTGATTATTCGAACAGCACGGAATGTAGCCAATTTACATATGTTTTTTGCCACATTCGCACAGAATGAATGTACATGTACTGTTATAGAGCACATTATTTATAAATACATCTCTTTGCATCATAAATAATTGCCATTTCTTTAAAAAAAATTATACACTTGTGTTCATCCTTTTTTTCATCCTCTGTAGCAGGGGGTCTCCAAACTTTCTAAACAAAGGGCCAGTATACTATCCTTCAGACTTCAGAGAGGCTGGACTGTGGCCAGCGGGAGTAGAAAACATCCTGACTTCGGTAACATGGCTCCATCGTTGCTGTCAGTGGGAGGAATAGTGCCCCGTCATTGGTGTCAGTGGGAGGCAGTGGCATCGCTAGGGGGTGGCATTTGGGGCTATAGCCCTGAATCTAGGGCCCATAGCCCCGAGTCTCTGCAGGGGTCCCCAAGGAGAGGGGAGGCTCTCTGGGGACCTTGTTGTAAGTGGGGGGCTCTCTGGGGACCCTGATTTTAAGGGGGAGCCTCTCTTGGGACCCTGATTTAAGGGGGAGGCTCTCTGGGGACCCTAATGTAAGGAAGGCTCTCTGGGAACCCTGATGTAAGTGGGGGCTCTCTGGGGACCCTGATGTAAGTGGGGGGCTCTCTGGTGATATATATATATATATATATATATATATATATATACACACACACACACATATTACTGTATATACATGTGTATGCCCGCCCAGGCGTATGACTTTCTTTACTACGCTGCTATGGGCTCTAGCCCCAGATCTTTTGTAGATCTAGCAATGCCCCTGGTGGGAGGAATAGTGCCCTATCATTGGTGTCAGTGGGAGGAATAATGCCCCATCATTGGTATCAGTGGGAGAAATAGTGCCTCGTCATTATTATCAGTGGGAGAAATAGTGCCCCATCATTGGTATCAGTAGAAGGAATAGTGTCTCATTATTGGTGTCAGTGGGAGGAATAGTGTCTCATCATTGGTGTCAGTGGGAGGAATAGTGTCTCATCAATAGTGTCAGTGGGAGGAATAGTGCCCCATGGCTTGTGTCAGTGGGAGGAATTGAGTCCCACTGTCGGTGTCAGTGTCAGGATTTACGCACCATTGTTAATTGTCAGTGGTAGGAATAGTGCCCCAATGGCTAGTTAGAGGCAAGCAAAGGGCCACATCTGGCCCCTGGGCCGCAGTTTGGTGACCCCTACTCTGTAGCATTCCAACGCTGCTGATCTTCTGCATCCTCTCTGCAGCCGTTTCCTGTCTCCAGCGATGGCTACATAACATTTCCCATAGCAGGATTCCTGAACCGTAATCCATAACTGTTTGTTGAAATACTCATAGTGTCCATCGGAAGCCCCTGTGAGAAGGTGACAACGTAGAAGCAGAGCTGGGGGGAGAGGGACAGAGCGTTGTCATCTTATAACAGGAAGTCCCCGAACAAGGATCCTCATTCCAGGAAATATTTTAATGAAGGCTGCTGATTAAAAAACAAAAAAAGACTGAAAATGTTTTTTTTTTAATAACATTAACATTTTAAAGCTTAGTTAAAATTTTAGTGATTGGGTTTCGGTATACTACTGCGATAAGGACACGCTCTCTCTGAAAATGCACGCTCCCTTTAAAAGGCACAGAGATGAGAGGAGGTGGCCGGGCTTTTTAGGTGTAGAGCGGGCGTGCTTTGTTCTCTCTACACTCATTTTAATTCACAACCCCCCTCCGGGGCTCAGGTGAAAACACATGTCCTCCGATTGTCTGTCCTCAGAAGACGTAAAGGCAGCTGGGAATTGTCACCATGCACACAGTGTTGCTGACGGTCGTGTATCCGCCATGCCCGATCACTAATTAATGGCGCCCTGATTATCATTTAAAGGGCTGTTGGCAGCACTTTAAAGAAAAGCTCTAGTCCTTTTTTTTTTTCTTTTTTTTTTTAGTCTACATGCAAAAGTGATTGATTAAATACCTTAATGTGTCATAATGGGACTTATTTACTAAAGCTGGCGACTGCAGAATCAGGCTCACTTCTGCATAGAAGCCAATCAGTTTCTAACTTCAGCTTGTTCAATAAAGCTTTGGCAATAAAATCTGGAAGCTGATTGGTTTCTTTTTTCAGAAGTGAGCCCAATTTTGCATTCTGCAGCTTTAGTAAATAACCCCCCCATGTGTCAATGTTAAAAATCCCTGCTTCTACGCATATATTATAATTAGGTAGGAATATAGGGGCAGCTATGAATGATTATTAAACAAGCTTCCTGGTTAATAGTGCTGCACAATGGCTGTGCCTTACAACTCCTGGTCTACCGGACAGGTCTGACTATATTTTCCCCTGTATGTGGCTGAGTTTTTAACAGTAAGGTTAACTGATTGCAATGACATACACAGCCACTAGGAGGCGAACCTACGCTTCTGTATACAGTATGTCCTACATTTCTTGTAATATGATACAGCATGTATGTAGAGATGAAGAAACATTTTTTAAAAGGTTACCTTATTTCTGTTGATTATTGGAAAAAAAAAAGCTACCTCTTTGCTTGTGACGCCAACAGTCACGAGCCTCATGATAAATCCAGCCCTGGTTTCCGTTGTAAGCCCAGGTTCACACTGTAGCGATCTCAGACATCGCATGTGATTCGCACCCGCACTGCACACCAACTGTCTGTGTGATGCGAGTTCAGCCGTACAGTTGTAAGGCAAAATTTGCATTCGATTCGCAGAAAAAAAGTGCAGGGACTTTTTTTCCCCGCACTGGAATCGGATCGCATGGGTATTCTCACCCATTCGATCTGATTCCAGTCCGAATCCACAGTTTGCACTGCGATCTGTGAACCGATCTGGGGGTGTCATTAATATTGTATTGACACCAGCGGTTTGCAGAAGGCGGTGTGAACTGTCTGTGGGAAAAATGCGATGCGGGAACCGGCGCTGGAATCGCACTGGTTCCCGCATCGCTACAGTGTGAACTCAGGCTAAAGGATAAGCACCTATACTGGCATTGCAGTTAATGAGACAAACATTTTTTCATTAACTTCAAAACTTCTCAGGGACTCCAGCAATGAGTTCTGTACTTTATAATCCCAGCTCTACCATGGAGTCTCAGGCTCCATGCACACTAGCGTTTTTGTAAGCTCCTACAAGATGTTATTAGCATTTTTTTCTGCTCCTAGAAGCCAAATAGTACTTTAGGCTATTAGCATTTTTTGAGCTTCAGCATGTAGGAGTAGAAAATAAATTGTTTTTGTTGAGTTTTTTTGAGTGTTTTTCCAAGAAAAAAAAAAACGCTTAATGCTCCTAAACGCTCCTAACTGCTTTTAAATGCTACTATCAGGTTTTTTTTTTTTTTTTCATGTACTGCAAAAACGCTAATAAAATGCTAATGCTCCTAAAAACGACTAAAATTCTGCTAGAAGCTGGCACAAAAATCAGCATTTTTATCCGGCGTTTTTTTTTCTAGCTGTTTTTGAGCTTATAAAAAACGCTAGTGGGCATGGAGCCTGACAGTTTATGCTACATTTATCTATAGTATAAATAAAAAATCCAAATGTTCCTTTTTTAATTTTAAATGATCAGTTTAAAAACATTGTAAAAAAAAAAAAGATGTTTTCCTTAATGTAATCAGTTTTGTAAATATGAAATATTACACATTAACGCAGTGCAGTCTTCTAACCATCCACTAGATGGCGCTCTAGTCACCTTTTCATATATTCAGCTATCCTAGATTCAGCCTTGCTGAAAGGTGCTCACTGTAGATGGAACTCAAATCAGAGCAGTGACTCCTCCTTTATCAAGCAGCTGAGTATGAGATTTATAATCACAGGGAGCTACAAAGCAAACGTCTCTGCTGTATCTGTTTAGCTAAATCAAAGTCCTTTGGGTATCCATTGCTGTGTATAAGATGTTAATTTGTAATGTATATAAATATGAAAAAAAAATATAGGTCAGATTAAAAACATATAAATGCCAACAAAAAATGAATAAAACTGACCTGAAGCCTTGTCCCCATTAAATAAATTTGCTATTACTTCCTGTCCTGACAGTGAGGGTAAATCTCCCCAGTACAGATTCCAATTACCACTCTAACCTTTCCCCACTCTACCCAAAATTAAATAAAAATTTGTGGCTGCAAGTTGGCTTTTAGGAAATTATCCCAGAACACTTAGAGGTCTATGTATAAAAAGTTCACATACCGTATATACTCGAGCATAAGTCGTTCCGAGTATAAGTCGAGGCCCTAATTTACCACAAAAAATGGGAAAAACGTATTGACCCGAGTATAAGACGAGGGTGAGAAATGCACAGCTACTGTAAGTGGAAAAGAGGGTCAACAATGCCCATTTGCAGCCTCACTGTGCCCATTTGTAGTTAAGGGTTCCTAGATGCCCCCTAGCTGCAGCCAAAATTTGGGGTCTCTGAACCCAAAGGGTCCCAAAATGACATTGCTGCAGATGGACACAGTTGACCGAATTTGGGGCCCCGTATCTTGGGGCCACTTAGTGCTAAGAACCCCAAATTTGGTGTGCAAACCCAGTGGAACTAGCACCATAAAATATCCAAATTTGGGGTTTCTAGCACCAAGTGGCCCCGAGATACAGGGCCCCAAAGTCGGTTCAGTAAATGTCAAGCACTTTTCTGCAGCAAAGAATGACATTTTCCGAATCGATTTTGGGGCCCCGTATCCTGGGGCCACTTAGTGCTAGGAACTCCATCTTTGGATATGTTGTGGTTCCACTGGGTTTGCAGACCAAATATGGGGCTCCTAGCATCAAGTGGCCCTGAGATACGGGGCCCCAAAGTCGGTTCGGAAAATGAAATTTTTTGCTGCAGAAAAGTGCTTGACTCGAGTATAAGTCGAGGGGGACTGAAAAACTCGACTTATACTCGAGTATATACGGTAGCTATTCATCCAGCGTAAGTGCAAGTACATTCGTTGAACATAAACTTATCTGAATGTTCTTAAGATATTTTCTCTTCTGGTTGATTGTTGTTAGGCTATTGGTTTAGATTAATTTCTCTTCTGGTCAAATATTCTTGGGCTGTTGTTTAAGGCTATTTTGTTAAGCTTCTACTTAGGCTATTTTATCTTCTGGTTGAATTTTCTTATGCCTGGGTTTTAACCACTTCAGCCCCGAAAGATTTGGCTGCTCAATGACCAGGCCATTTTTGCGATACGGGACTGCATCGCTTTAACTAACAATTGCGCGGTCGTGCACCCAAACAAAATTGATGTCCTTTTTTTCCCCACAAATAGAGCTTTCTTTTGGTGATATTTGATCTCCTCTGCGTTTTTTTTTTTTTACGCTTTAAACAAAAGAAGAACGTCAGTTTTGAAAAAAACACAATATCTTTTACTTTTTGCTATAATATATATCCCACATTTAAAAAAACTAATTTTTCCTTAGTTGAGGCCGATATGTATTCTTCTACATATTTTTGGTAAAAAAAATCGCAATAAGAGTATATTGATTGGTTTGCGCAAAAGTTATAGCATCTACAAAATAGGGAATAGATTTATGACATTTTTATTATTATTTTTTTTTTTTACTAGTAATGGCGGCGATCTGAGATTTTTATCGGGACTATAATATTGGGGTGGGCAATTTTTTTTTTGGACACTTTTGACACATTTTTGGGACCATTGACATTTATACAGCGATGAGTGCTATAAAAATGCACAGATTACTGTATAAATGTCACTGGCAGGGAAGGGGTTAACACTAGGGGGCGCTCAAGGGGTTAACTGTGTTCCCTAGTGTGTGTTCTAACTGTGGGGGGGATAGGACTGATTAGGGAAGGATAGAGATCGGTGTTCACGCTTGGTGTGAACACACGATCTGTCTCCTCTCCCCAGAGAGAACCGGGATCTGTGTGTTTACATACACAGATCCCGGTTCTCGCTCTGTCACAAGCGATCGCGGGTGCCTGGCGATCTTAGCGCCCGCTGGGCACTCGTATTGGCTACGCCGCTCTTTAGGTTTTTTGTGGTTGAATATCGTTAGGCTATTGTTTTAAGATATTTTCTCTTCTGGTCAAATGCTCTTAGGCCAGGAGCGGACTGACAACTCATGGGGCCCCCGGACAGTAGGAGATTATGGGGCCCCCAGGCAATAGGAGAAGATTATGGGGCCCACCGGGCAATAGGAGAAGATTATGGGGCCCCTGGGCAATAGGAGAATATGGGGCCCCCAGGCAATAGGAGATTATGGGGCCACACAGTATGCACACACATACAGTATACACACAGAGACACACAGTATACACACAGAATACACATACACACACTGAAAAGGTACTGGAGAGGTGGGGCAGCTATAATCTTCGGATTTTTAAAAAGAAAAAACCCAGATTTTTACATACTGTCCCTGGTTTTATTGAGGCTCGCAACCCTGATGGGGCCCCTTAGTGGCATGGGGCCCTCGGGCAGTGCCCGAGAGCCCGAATGGTCAGTCCGCCCCTGTCTTAGGCTATTTTTTCTTGAGATTGAATGTTCTTAGGGTATTAGGGAATCTTACATTCGCTCTGTGATAGACAAGTTACATATCAGAAAATAACCTTTTGTACATATTAACTTGGATGGGGCATTATTTGCGACTTTTGTGTGAGTTCTGATATGTTCATCCAGTAAATTGTCTAATGAATTCCAGAGTCCTTCGCTGATCTGATGGAAGGCGATCTCTGTCGGTATTTGGGTTAGTACACTTTTAGGAGAAGAACATTATCTCAGAAGACTTAGCAATAATCTTTAATTGTTGTGATGGAAGGAGTTCTCCGGTTGGATTTGGGTTACTGCACTTTACACAACATGATCCTTACTCTGCCATCCTCCATGCTGCCTCCTTGCTGGTTACCTAACAACCCACCCTGTGCCGCACAATATTTTTTTAAGAGGCCAACACAGACGGCCAGTTGTAAAATCTAATTGGGGAGGAAGAGTGCTTGGTGGAATTTCGCAGCCCCTGTGGTAGCGGCACACATCTCCGGCGCTCCAGGAGAAGGTTAATTTTGCATACAGCAGCTGCAGGTCTCATTAACGGAATCTCACATCTCTGCAGACTGAGGAGAGCAGTGTGAAAGCACAGGCAGCGCAAGCATCCCACTAAGCTTCTTACGTTAACCCGTCCTCTGCCGACTGGATCTTTCCAGGGCTTGGGCGACAGCTGGATTTCCCAAGGCAGCCAAGGTGGATTGTTAGACAGGGCCTCTTGTGGATTGTGAGGAACTATGAGAATCAGCTTGGCCTATGACAAAGAACACCTGCCCTGGGATGGGATTGGTTTTAAAGGGTTGGTCCAACCAAAGGCATCATCTCAATCATTTGGTTGTATCTCTCTTGGGAACATGAAGAGAGAGAAGATGCAGCTTCTGGGGGATCAGGCAAAGAGTATGGAGCTGGAATCAGTGAGATGTGAGAGCAATGAGATGAGATGCTTATTGGGTAACCAGGAGGTCACAGGTGGTAGTTTTCAATACATAGCTCCCGGTACATAGAATGATACCTTGCCCTAAGGTCTCTCAATAAACTAACCCTCCTTGTAACTCCAAAACTAACCATTTCTTTGACCCTAGCATTAACTCTTATGCCGCATACGCACGGTTGGACTTTCCGACGGGAAATGTTGGATGTGAGCTTGTTGTCGGAAAGTCCGACCGTGTGTATGCTCCATCGAACATTTGCTGTTAGACTTTCCGCCAACAAATGTTTGATTGCAGGTCCTCAAATTTTCCGCCAACAAAACTTTGTGGCCGGAAAGTCAGATCGTGTGTACACAAGTCTGTCGCACAAAAGTTCACGCATGCTCGGAATCAAGAAGGAGCCGCACTGGCTATTGAACGTCCTTTTTCTCGGCTCGTCATACGTCTTGTACATCACCACGTTCTCGCTTTTGGAATTTTGAGCCAACATTTGTGTGACCGTGTGTATGCAAGGCAAGTTTGAGCCAACATCCTTCTGAAAAAAATCCACGGTTTTGTTGTCGTGTGTACACGGCATTACCTTCACATTAACTCTCCCTGTAATGTTAAAATTAACCTTCCCTATAACTCTAACATTAGCCCTCCCTGTAATCCTAGCACTAACTATTCCTGTGGCTCTCACGGTAATCTTCCCTGTAACCCTAACACTAATGATCCCTGTAACCCTAACACTATCCCTCCCGGCTTTGACCCTAAAATTAACCTGTCCTGTAACCTTCTCTGTATCCCTAATGTTCTTTGTAACTCTAATATTTACCCTCACTTTAAACCTCCCTGTAGTCCTAACATTGACCCCCTTAGAACCCCAACATTAACCCTCCCAGTAACCCTAACACTAACCTTACCTGTGACCCTCACATTAATACTCCCTATAACCTTAACATTAATGTTCCTTATAATCCTAACACTAATCCTCCCTGTAGCCCTAACATTACACCCTTGTAACCCCACCATTAACCCTTCCAGTAAACTTAACACTAGCTTTCTCTGTAAACTTAACACTAATCTTTCCTGTGACCCCCACATTAATCCTCCCTGTAAAGCTTATGCTAATGCCCCTTGTAACCCTTACACTAACCCACCCTATAACTCCAAACCTCCCAGTAGACCTAACATGAAACCTACCACTAACTCTCCCTGCAACCGTAACACTAACCTTTCCTGTAACACTGACCCTCACATTAACCCTTCAGCTACAACCCTAACACCAACCCTCCATCTAACCCTAATATAAGTCTTTTCTCTAACCCTAACTCTATTTGTAACCGTCATACTAACCCTGACATTAGCCCTCCCTGTAATCTTAACACTAACCCTTCCCAAAACCCTAACACAAGATCTCCCTGTAAACTAACATTAACTTTCATTGTAACCCTAACACATACGCTGCCTATAACCCTAACCCATCCTGTTACCCTAATACTAACTCCTTCTGTAACCACCACACCAGCCTTTCCTTTAAAATTAACGTTTCCTTTATAATATTAACACTAAGCCAGTCACTAATTCACCCTGCACCCTAACCATCCCTGTAACCTTAACATTAACTCTCTCTGTAACCCTAAGTAACCCTAACACTAAGTGTAGACAGTGATTCTTATTATAACCCTAACACTAACCCTCCCTGTAACCCTAATATTAACCCTTTTGTAACCCCAACATTAACCCCCCCAGTAACCTTAACACTAACCCTCCCTGTAACCCTAACGCTAATCTTTCCTGTGACCCTAACATTAATCCTCCCTGTAGCCTTAACACTAATGTTCCCTGAAACACACTCATTGTAACCCTAACATCACCTCTCCCTGTAACCCTAACACTAATCCAGACACTGATTCTTACTATAAACCTAACAATAACCCTCCCTGTAACCCCAATCTCGATTGTCCCTATAACCCTAACATCCATGTAACCCAATCATTAACCCTCCCAGTAACACCAACACTAACCCTCCATATAACCATATCATTAACCCTCCCAGTGACACCAACACTAACCATCCATGCAACCCTATCATTAACCCTTCCAGTATCACCAACACTAACCCTCCATGTAACCCTATCATTAACCCTCCCAGTGACACCAACACTAACCATCCATGCAACCCTATCATTAACCCTTCCAGTATCACCAACACTAACCCTCCATGTAACCCTATCATTAACCCTCCCAGTGACACCAACACTAACCATCCATGCAACCCTATCATTAACCCTTCCAGTATCACCAACACTAACCCTCCATGTAACCCTATCATTAACCCTCCCAGTAACACCAACACTAACCCTCCATGTAACCATATCATTAACCCTCCCAGTAACACCAACACTAACCATCCATGTAACCCTATCATTAACCCTCCCAGTGACACCAACACTAACCATCCATGTAACCATATCATTAACCCTCCCAGTGACACCAACACTAACCATCCATGTAACCCTATCATTACCCTCCCAGTGACACCAACACTAACCCTCCATGTAACCCTAACACTAATCCAGACACTGATTCTCCCTATTACCTTAACACTAACTCTCCTTGTTACCCTAACCCCAAACATCCCTATAACCCTAACATTAACTCTTCCTATAAATCTACCAATAATTATCTCTCCAACCCTAACACCAAAAGTATATATATAAAAGAAGGCTGAAGTTTGCCTACAAAGTTAGACTTGAGCCACACAATGAAATCTTTCACCTTCCTCCACTGCATATTTGTCCCAAAAATTTCAGAACACATTTTTTTATACGCCATTTGTTTTGGCCGATCCGGGACATTTGCCAAGTATACTACAAAGTTGCCCAGAGACAGTCACGCCGCCACCATGTCACGCAGCCGTGCCATCTCTTGGCCCTAAAAGTCCTGTAGATTGGTGGAGACTTGTAATTTTCTTAATGCGGTACGTATCTGGCTCCTCTCCAGCGCATTACATCAAAAGACAATTCATTGCAATGGAGGTCACCCTCCATTCACCGCATGCAGAAAACAGATTGTAAAACATAGGAGACCAGCTTTTATCTGGTGCTAGATTGTTAAAGTCTCACAAGGCAATAATCTGCTGTGTGGCAGTCTTATTCAATCAATGGATCAATTAATGAACTAATCAGACCAGTAGCGTTGCAGTTATTAGACACCATTTAGATTGCCTTAAAGGGCAACACAACGCCATCATCTAAATATGCATACAGGGGGATTTAGGAGGCAATGACTGAGTCCAAAAATCAAAACTTCTCAGTTTGTCGTCAGTGGGGAATTCAAATGATTCAATGTCTAGTGATCCAAAACACCATTCCTTCCTGGCTTGATTCATTGATTTAAACTGGAAAATTCAGCATTTGTCCACCAGATGAAGCTAAGCAATATAGAAAAATCCTATAACACTTAGCTCCATCTAGTGGCCAAATGTGTATTTTTCATTTTAATTCAATAATTCACATTTGAACACCCCAAGATATATCCCATTTACCTTTTTTTCCTATTTGCACAGAATGGATGTACATGTACTTTTGCTGGATGAATGGCTATGCAATTTCTATCTAAACCAACCCCAGGCGGTAACAGGCTTACTGCTATCGGAGGGAGAGGCTGCCATTACAGTAAGCTGATATGTGGTTGCCTCACTCGAATAATGGAGGCAGATTTTCTGTTACATTTCTGATGTCAATTATTTTATTTGCCAACGAATTTTAAAAGCATATTATCCTCTGATCTCTCTGATTCATACACCTTTTGCGCTGCTTCGCCCAATTTTAACGTCCCCCGACCCCATTCACTTCAACATTTTACCAAAATTTTCACAGAAATTTTTAGGCAGATGAACATTTTTAATTTTTCGCATCCCTAAGCAGCAATAAAAATATGACAGCTGCCTCTTAAAGGTTTAGGCTAGTGGTTGTCAACCTATAAGCTAAAGAAGACCTCAAATGTGGCCCCTGACATCACCAAAGGGCCACACATAATGTGTAATATAGGCAATGCTGACTGTCAGAGAATGCAGACCTAATAGAAGAAATGAGGGTCAGAGAGTGTGAACAGGATACATTTTTGGCTGGGGATATGCTGCAGAAGACAATACAAGAATTGAAACATTTTACATGAGGCTAGTAGAGATCACACCTCCCAACATTTTGAGATGGGAATGAGGGACACCTATCAGCAAAAGTATGCAGGCATAGGACACACCCCCTTCCACGCCCCCTTAAAGGAGAATTGTACAAAAAAACAAGATTGGTTAAACTCACAAGTGTTTTTTTTACCACTACTATTCCTTTATATTGGCTTTTGAAATATACAAATGCAGCAATTTAGAAATCAGATGAAAGGTTTAGCGCTGGAAAACACTTTTTGATAGATTAAAAGTGCATTTTATATACAACTATATAGATCAGACCAAAATGAGGGACAAATGAGGGGGAAAGAGGAAGAGAGGGACATTGCTCCAAATCAGGGACAGTCCCTTGAAATCAGGGACAGTCCCTCGAAATCAGGGACAGTTGGTAGCTATGGTAGAGATCAATGCTATTACCCTAATCAATGCTCCCACTAGAGACTGCTGAAGTCCAAGGGCCGCACATCAAAGGCCCTCTGGCCACAGGTTGGGCACCAGGGGCTTAGGCACCGAAACAGTCAGCCTGGTTCACTTCATAGCGAGTCACTGACCCCCAACAAGCATACAACCAGAGAAGTTTGAAAAAGATTTGATTCCTATCCTGATACCTTGATCTGGGTCACTAACATAGAAGATATCGTAGTCAGAAACAGGATGTCAGCTGCAGAGCTTGATCTATTAAAAGCAGGCCAGCAATGGCAGCACTGACATTTCTACCCTGGTAGGTTCATTTTGAAGCCCAAATGCAGCTTTAGCTAACTTAAAGAGTAACTCCACTTTCATGGGGAGAAAAATAGCAAATAAAGAAAAATTAATATGGCGTATACAATTGCGACACAAGTCATATAGTAATTGAATATTATTAAAAATTACCTTTTTTTTCAATCTGCAGCTGCTGTAATTTTCTGCAAATGCAAGGAAGTACGGCTACCTGGAGGTGTTCTGTACACAGAATGTGTACTGACCACTCCCCAGAAACATCATTTCCTGCTTGTGTGATTGGCTCACCAATTTTTTCCAGAAGTCTGCCTAAGATACAAGTCAGATATTAAGCATCCCCTGCAACAAAAATGTAATTTTTGGTGAGATACTCCCAATAGGAAATCACGTCTAAAGGGATGCAGACACAGCAGCTTTCCTCATTAGTGCCCTGCAGGTGCAGCAGCTGATTGATAATTATGAAACCACTCCCATTGGACTCACTTTCCAAAATGGACACTGACAAACACAGAGGGATTTCTTCAGAATAACAAAAGGTAGGAATCTGCAACAAAGTCTGTTAAAATCCTTGTAATGTAAATACAGTATCTCACAAAAGTGAGTACACCCCTCACATTTTTGTAAATATTTTATTACATCTTTTCATGTGACAACACTGAAGAAATGACACTTTGCTACAATGTAAAGTAGTGAGTGTACAGCTTGTATAACAGTGTAAATTTGCTGCCATTCATGGTTCCCTCAATGAACTGTAGCTCCCCAGTGCCGGCAGCACTCATGCAGCCCCAGACCATGACACTCCCACCACCATGCTTTACTGTAGACAAGACACACTTGTCTTTGTACTCCTCACCTGGCTGCTGCCAGACACGCCTGACACCATCTGAACCAAATAAGTTTATCTTGGTCTCATCAGACCACAGGACATGGTTCCAGTAATCCATGTCCTTAGTCTGCTTGTCTTCAGCAAACTGTTTGAGGGCTTTCTTGTGCATCATCTTTAGAAGAGGCTTCCTTCTGGGACGACAGCCATGCAGACCAAATTGATGCAGTGTGCGGCGTATGGTCTGAGCACTGACAGGCTGACCCCCCACTCCTTCAACCTCTGCAGCAATGCTGGCAGCACTCATATGTCTATTTCCCAAAGACAACCTCTGGATATGACGCTGAGCACGTGCACTCAACTTCTTTGGTTGACTATGGCGAGGTGTGTTCTGAGTGGAACCTGTCCTGTCATACCTCTGTATGGTCTTGGCCACCATGCTGCAGCTCAGTTTCAGGGTCTTGGCAATCTTCTTATAGCCTAGGTCATATTTATGTAGAGAAATAATTCTTTTTTTCAGATCCTCAGAGAGTTCTTTGCCATGAGGTGCCATGTTGAACTTCCAGGGACCAGTATGAGAGAGTGAGAGCGATAACACCAAATTTAACACACCTGCTTCCCATTCACACCTGAGACCTTGTAACACTAATGAGTCACATGACACCGGGGAGGGAAAATGGCTAATTGGGCCCAATTTTGTACATTTTCACTTAGGGGTGTACTCACTTTTGTTGCCAGCGGTTTAGACATTTATGGCTGTGCGTTGAGTTATTTTGAGGGGACAGCAAATTTACACTGTTATACAAGCTGTACACTCACTACTTTACATTGTAGCAAAGTGTCATTTCTTCAGTGTTGTCACATGAAAAGATATAATAAAATATTTACAAAAATGTGAGGGGTGTACTCACTTTTGTGAGATGCTGTATATTAATATATATAGTTTTGGATGCAATACTCACCTTCTCCTTGCAGGTCTTCTTCCTGGTTGACTGACATCCAGTATCAATCATCCCACTTCATGCGAGCCTTATGGCATCATGGACACACACCTGTTAAATTAAAGGGGGGCATCATCATGTTGCTCAGGGCTCACAGTATTCCTGCACAGTATGGTGCTCACAAGTACAGGAGCAGGAAGGAGAGGACCACCCTCCCCAAGTGACTGGACAGAGGACACGTACAAAAAAAAGAAGGTATGTATACTGTATACACTATTTATGTATAAAAACTAAAAGGTAAAAAGTTTTGGTGGGTGCGCTCAAAGAGAGATGTTGCCCAACATGGAGATGGTAGCTCAATTCTGTTTATTGGATATGTTGGTTATATAAAGGAAAGCAGTTTGACTTGATGCTCTTTGGTCATAGCATGCTGTGGTCTTTCGGATGCCTCTGCCAGATGACCACAGCATTGTGTTCTAATTGTTATTGCTATGTACGGAACGCTAAACATGAGCATCTTCTTCCAGTAAATGGTCCCATCTACACTACACTCCATTGTATAGATGGTGTTTGTCGTAAAACACTTGTATACACTTATTCTCCATGCCTTGTGTGCTATTTTGCAGCATCACGCCATGCTAACGGCCTCCATGAAGATCTGTATAGCTGCCGTGCATTGCAGACATGTAACCCATTGTGTATCAAGTCATAACCTTCTACCTGCATGGACTCGCTCCAGAAGAGGCTGCAGGTCATTGTCAAGGACCGATTTCCTGATGGTAACAGGGGACCACACCTGTGCAACGTGTGTTGGGACAGCTAGTATCCACCAGGGGTGCAAGTGACAGGATGACAACGCATGAGCACTAGATCCAATGGAGGGAGGAGCCTGGTAATGGCTCTGTGCACGGCGTGAGGATCCTGGGAACCCTCTCCCTGCAGCTGAGAGGAATGATCGGCCTGATGAGAAGGTGTAGGTAGCTTCCCTCCCCGCCCCCCCTGCTCATCACTCACTGAGATGTCTTGTGGTGTAAGCCAGAGGAAGTTTGTACCTGCGTCTGACTGCAACAAGCTGTAGTGAGTGTCTCTTTTTGTCCCAACTTCAACAACAACTAAAAGATAAGTACCGTATTTTTTTTTATTTTTTTTTTGGCTTTCTTTCTATTGCAATTGTCCTGAAGTGCAAAGGAAAAGTAATAGAACAAAAGAAAGGGAAAGGGAAAGAACATATTGAAATAAAACGAAATAAAATGGAATAAAAAGCCAAAGTAAATGAAAGTAAATGAAGGCGAAAGAGCTGAAAAAGTAGAATCAAGTGAGCTAAGAAAAACAATAAAAACAGGGGAGAAGGAGAAGGTGAATGAGAGACAAGCCAACGGAAGAGTTGCCTCCCAGCCCCCACCTGCTTGCTGCTGCTGCTGCTGCTGCAGTAGCTCCCTTTCTTGTGATTTATTTTTATTTTTTTTGGTCTTTGTTTGTTTTGGTTTTTTGCAAATGATATTAACTATAGGCTCGATAGTATAAACTATAGAATAAGAAGAAAATTCATAGTAACAAAATGTGGAACATATAAGCTCATACTGGAACTATACTGCTGAATATATAAATCATCTTGCTGAATACTTGAATTAGATTGCATTATACCGCTAAAACATTTGAATTATTTTTATGAGCACCTGGGCCCTCATGCACATGGGCTGTTGGGAGAACATTTTTTTTTAACTTTTTTGGCTTTTCTCTGCGTTTTTGCAATGGCGTCTGTGGGCGTTTTTGAGCGTTTTTGAGCGTTTTTTTTTTTCCTCCTCTTTTGGCTCTTTTCTATTGCAATTGTCTTGAAGTGAACAAGCAGGGGAAAAGGCGAAAGAGCTGAAAAAGTAGAATCAAGTGAGCTAAGAAAAACAATAAAAACAGGGGGGGGGGAACAGGGGAGAAGAGAAGGAGAAGGTGAAAGAAAGACAAGAAGAAAGACAAGCCAACGGAAGAGTTGTCTCCCAGCCCCCACCTGCCTGCTGCTGCTGCAGTACCCCCCCTTTCTTGTGAAATTCTTTTTTTTTTTTTTTTTTTTTTTTGCAAATGGTACTAATTATAGGCTTGATAGTACAAACTATAGAATAAGAAGAAATTTCACAGTAACAAAAATGTGGAACATATAAGCTTATACTGGAACTATACAGCTGAATACATAAATCATCTTGCTGAATATTTGAATTAGATTGCATTATATCGCTAAAACATTTGAATTATTTTGCTGAGCATCTGGGCCCCCATGCACACGGGCTGCTGGAAAAGCGCTGTGAAGACGCCGGTGTCTTTGCAGTGACTTTTTTTTTTTTTTTTTTTTTTTTTTAACTTTTTCCAGCTTTTTTTAGCATTTTTGCAATAGCGTTTTTGAGCGCTTTTTTTTTTTTTTTTTTTTACAGCTTAAGAACGCTTAAACAATTGAACAGCAACAAGGAATGCTTAATGTACTTAAGGTAGTAACATAACTTCTGGAAAACGGGGACTACTCATATCTCATTAATTATTTCTATTATTGGATTGTGGGGAGGATGCCGGGTATGAGAACGAAATAATAGAAACATTAGTAAAAATAAGTCAATTTAAAAAGGCTGGGAGATTTTTTCATCATTAAGAGACCCCAATCAAGGGGTATTCTGGAAGGCAGCTTTGAAGATCTTATAAATCCAGCCATAGAAACAAACATGAAGGGGAAAACAACAAGAAGTGCGGGAGCAATACCGAAATCACCTAGGACCAGCCTTGGCCCAAGTCCAGGCCCTATGAACAAGTATATACAGCAAGGAATCGGAGAAGGAGAGAAACAAGTGGGTTCAAAGGGCAGACAAACAGATACAAAAGAGAAGGACAACAAGGATAAAAAAGGCCAGTATAAAGTACAAACAGAAACCAGCCACCTCTCAGAACCCAGAATGGAGCCAGAAATGGGAGAGGAAGACAGAGGAAAGGAGGAAGGACAACAAGGGCCACAGTTGCCAACAAAACAGGATATGGAAAAAATGTTCGCGGCACTAGAGAATTCCCTAAAAGCAGAGATGTCAACACTCCATAAAGATATGGGATATATGTTAAACAGAGTGGAAGAAGTAGAGATCAAAGTAGACCTACATAAAAAAAACATAAAGGAACTAGAAGACGAAATAAAGAAATTAAAACGGGAACAACAGGAACAATCATATAAAATAGAAGAGCAAGAAAATAGAGATAAAAAGAAAAACTTGAGAATACGTGGGTTACCGGAAACAGAACAAGCAGAAAATCTAATAGAAAAAATGAACAATCTCTTCAACCAAATCTTGGGAAAGGAAACAACTAACACAATAGGAATAGAAAGTGTCTCTCGAGTAAAAAAACCTCAAAGGTTCGCAAGGGAAACACCTAGAGATGTAATAGTACGCTTCGAAAAATGGGAAGAAGAAAAACAGATCTGGATAAACCTAAAGAGGAAAACACAAATAGAGTTTGCGGGAGGTAAATTACAAATATTTCAAGACTTATCTCAAGAAACGTTGAAAAGACGACGGATACTAAAGCCATTATTAGAAATCCTCCGGGAGCAAGAAATTCAATACAACTGGGGTTTTCCAGCATGTCTAATAGCAAGGAAAAACGGAATAAGTGCGAGGCTAAGACATGTGGAGGAGATTCCGGACTTTTGCAACAAACTAGAAATCCCCTCCCCAGAACTGGAAAAATACGCAAATAGTCAGGAGCGAATAACGGCAAGAGATGACCTACAGTGGCAAGTAAATTCAAGGATCAGACATCAAGATGTGGACTCTCGAGGAAATTAATATCTGAGAAAATACCACACAACGGTGCAAGGGGCCTTAGAGTGGAAAGGGGGGGGGGGGGGCTGGGGTTGACGGGATGGGAAAAAAGGAAAGTGAAAGGATTGGTAAAACACAACAAAAATGCAGGGAGAGGGAGACAGGGACGCACGGAGTGGACAGGGGGTCGCCCTATTAGTGCTTAGGCAGGGGGGGAATAGGGTGTCTTACAGAGCTCCGCCTCACAATAAATAGAGCAGAGGGGGCAGAGCGTGCCCCACAAAACAAAGTAAAACGCTCTCAGCTCTAGAGAATATGGGGGTAAAAAACCCATATCAAAAAAAAGGGAGGGGGGGGTGGGAGGGGGGAGGGGAGGGGAAGGGAGGGTGGGAAGGTCTGATCCATATGAGTGGTTACAGAGGCGCACCTATTCTGAGATAAGGGAAGGAAAAAGGGAAAAGGAAAAAAAAGGAACAAGAATGGAAAGGGTAAACAGTATAAAAATATCTTCCTATAATGTCCGAGGTCTAAATTCCCCGGGGAAGAGAAACATCATTTTACGAGAACTAGAAAAAAGTAATGCAGAAATAATTTTCCTACAGGAGACACACATATCCCAAAACTCAAATACCAAAATATATTCAAGAAATATACCAACATGGTATCAAGGAGACTCGCCAATAAGAAGGGCTAAAGGAGTAGCCATCGGTATAGGGAAAAACGTACGTTTTCTAATAGATCAAAGAAAAACAGACCCGGAGGGCCGATATCTTTTTATCACAGGAACTATACAGGGAGTAAAATATACATTGGCCAACGTCTACTGCCCTAACAAGAACCCTAAAAAATACTTGATCGATATAATAAAAATACTAATGGATTTCAAACAAGGAAAATTAATACTAGCTGGAGACTTCAACTTCAGCATGGACAATAAAATGGACAGTACCTCAATAGTAAGGGACAGAGAAGTAAAACAACTAAAGAAATTAAGAAGAATACTATATGAACAGCAACTAATAGACCCGTGGAGAATCCAGCACCCCAGTACAAAGGATTATACATACTATTCATCAGTACACAAAAGTTACTCCAGATTGGACTATATCATGGTCGAACATAGAAATCTAGAAGAAATAGAAGAAACAAAAATAGGGATAATAACTGCTTCAGATCATAGCCCAGTAACGCTGAGAATGAAAATAGAAGGAGAAGTACACGAAAGGGGGCCATGGAGAATTAATGAAAATCTGTTAGAAGACCCCGAGACCGAAAAAAGTATCACAGAAGAAATTAAAAGATACTTCGAGGAAAACGACACACCAGAGGTACAGAAAGCAACAATATGGGAGGCGCACAAATCCGTTATTAGGGGCAAATTAATAGCCATAGGGGCAAAAAAAAAACAAGAAAGGAAAAAAAATATGCAGCAATTGATTAAGGAAATCTATGAATTGGAACGAAAACACAAAAACCAAATAAATAATAAAATTTTTGGCCTATTATCACAAAAGCGAGAGCAATTAAAAGACTGGATGGAACAAGAAGAAAGGAAGGAGTATAACAGAGTAGTACAAGAAAAATTCAAATGGGGTAACAAATCAGGAAAATATCTAGCAAATTTGGTAAAAAAAAAGAAATCTTTGAATTATATTGAGAAGATTAAAAACGAAAAGGGAGAAGTGGTAAATAAAACTACGGATATAGCGATAACATTTCAAAAGTACTTCAGTTCTCTATATGCAATAAAAGGACAGGAAAGTTGGAAAGAAGCGAATACAAGAACAAAGAAGATACAAGAATATCTAAGAAAAGCAAACCTACCAAAAATAAAAATAGACCAATTGGAAGAACTGGAAAAAAATATCACGCAAGAAGAGATAAAACTGGCATTAAAGGAAACCCCCGTAGGAAAAAGTCCAGGACCAGACGGGTTTACGGTCAAATACTATAAAAAATTTGAAGAATACTTGATACCAAAATTAGCAGAATACCTGAATTCCATAGGTGAAGAAGAAGAAATAAGAAGTGAATCATTACTAGCACATATCACAATAATACCAAAAGATGGAAAAGACAAAGTAAACTGCTCAAGCCACAGGCCAATAGCCCTACTGAACGCCGATACGAAGTTGTACTCCAAGATCCTTGCCACCAGGATGAAAAAATTAATCCCACAGTGGATCAACCCGGACCAGACAGGTTTTGTCCCGGGGAGAGAAGGGAGGGACAACAGCCTAAAATCAATACTGATGTTGCATAAGAAGGTGCAGAAGGAGACCCCAGTTCTATTCCTGTCATTGGATGCTGAAAAAGCATTTGACAGGGTAGACTGGGGTTTCATGATGGATACATTACGGCACTTGGGTATTAGGACAAAAATGATGAAATGGATAACAAACTTGTATAACGGCCCGACAGCAGTCGTAAAAGTAAATGGTAGACTTTCTCCAAGAATTGAGATGCAGAACGGAACACGGCAAGGCTGCCCATTGTCTCCACTACTATACGTACTGGCCTTAGAACCACTATTAGCAACACTCCGAAATAACAAAGAGGTGGAAGGAGCGAGAGTAGGAGGAAAAGAGCATAAGATCGCAGCCTATGCGGACGACATCTTGATGTACGTCTCCAACCCAAGAGTGTCACTCCCAAATATACTGAAAGAAATAAAAAAATATGGAGAATTGTCAAACTTTAAAATTAACCCAATGAAAACGGAAATATTAAATATAGGATTAGAGAAAAAGGAAGCCCAGTTTTTACAAAAGGAATTCCCATTTACCTGGGTAAAAGAACTGAACTACCTTGGAATAAAAATAACTTCCAGAGTTGAAAAGATCTACCAGGCAAACTTTATTCCACTGATCAATGAGGTCAAAGAAGAAATGAAAAAGTTAAGAATACAGCCACTTTCATGGATAGGAAGAATAAATATGTTTAAGATGATGATATTACCTAAAATAAATTACAGATTACAGATGCTACCAGTTAAAATCCCCCAGAGCTTTTTTAAAATAATTAAAACAATGTTGATAAAATACATATGGTTTAACAAAAAACCAAGAATTAAATACACGCTGATTACAAGGAAAAGGGAGCATGGAGGCCTGGCCGCTCCAGATATAAGCAGGTACTATAAAGCCATAGTATTAACACGAATGTTAGAGTGGACAAACGAGAAAAGTGAAAAAAAATGGGTTGAAATGGAAAACATAATAAGCGGAGTCACACTGCATAAGATTATTTGGATACCACCGAAATACAGAACACTGGACACAGATACACATGAAATAACAAAAAATGTTTTAAAAATTTGGGACACCACTCACCTAAAGAATGAATGGAAATACAATTCACCACTGTTAGCACTCACAGGATCGAACTTTTTCACCCCCGGGAAGGAAATATTTGGAACTCAAGGTATAGGTAATCCACAATTAAAGATATCACCAGAAATGGCAAAATAAGAACACGAGCAGACTTAGAGGAAATGAACGGATGGAAGATGAATGAATGGAACTACAATCAATTAAGGCACTTAGTAAGCACAATTCCACACCCACTGAGAGATGTAACGAAACTAACCGCACTGGAAAAGCTATGTAGTAAGGAAATACCATTAAAAAACGGAACATCAAAAATTTACAATATACTGACAGACTTGGAAGCACAAGAAAGACCAGAATACATAAAACAATGGGAAAAAGAGCTGAACTTAAAAATAGATAACCAAAAAGTGGAAAAAATGATTGAAATGGGATATAATAAGGCCTGGGATATGAAGACTATCGAAATGAACTATAAATTAGTATCAAGATGGTATATGACCCCAGTAAGAATACATAAATTTCAACAGGACAAAACACCCTTGTGTTGGAGAAAATGTGGCCAATCAGCAACGATCATACACATATGGTGGGAATGCCCAATAATAACGGAATACTGGAAGGAAGTGTTAAAGATCATAAAGGAAATAACTGGAGAAGAAATAGAACAAAATATCTGGACTTGTCTTTTCCATATACATAACAAACCTAAGAAACAATACATGAAATCAATAGTGCCTAACCTTTTGAATGCGGCCAAGGCATTGATTCCTAAGAATTGGTTAAAATGCGGAAAACCAGAGATAAGAAATTGGCTAGAGGAAATAGAATATTACTATAAAATGGAAGGAGGAAAGAAAAGGGATAATAGTAGATGGGAAAGTTGGAAAAAATACAAAGCCTCAGACATTTATTTAGATAAGATGAAAGAAAGAATAGGTGCAGAGCCTAGTGGATAAATGAATAACATAAAAGAATGGATCAGACACAGGAGGGGTACAGGGGGAAGGGGGGAGGGGAGGAGGGGAGGAGGGGGGGGGACAAAAAGGAAATTATATAATAGTGGGCTTACAGATATGGGAGGCGCTTCGTTGTTGGCTTTTAAAAATAATAAATAATACCCTTGAAGGGAATAAATAATAAAGAAGTGACGGAAACAATCCACAATGATGTGAAAAATGAGAAGAGATAAAGTTTGACACATAAAGTTGAAATAATGTCTCTCAGAAAAATTTCGCTGAAGTGGAAAAAAAAAAAAAAAAAAAAAGGGAAAAAAAGAGAGAGAAAAAAAAACAAAAAAAAAAAAAACGCATGAGCACTATTGGGAGACTGTTGTCACCCCATGGCAGGAAGGACCTGAACAAGGACCTTGATGGCAGGACCATCAGAAACATAGGTGTGCGCAGCCTACTGCGCTAGGGTTTGCTCCTCAAAGGTCAAACACACATGTGCAGTAGAGCAGTGGATGGTGTCAGTAGAGCAGAGGCTGGTGTCAATAGGGCAGTGGATGGTGTCAGTCGTTTTTTTTTTTAATTTTTATTATTTTATTTAATAAATATTTTGTTGTTTTTTTTAAAAAATGTTATTATTTTATTTAATAAATATTTTGTTGTTTTTTTTTTTACTATCGTATTTTTAAATTTTTACAATATTTTTCTTTTAATTATTTTTTACAATTTTTTTTTTTTTTTTTTTTTTTTACAATTTGATAGTAGCCACATTGGGGGGCTTTAGTGAAATAGCAGAGGTCTAAACAGACCCCTGATGTCTCATTTTTGAGACAGAGAAAGGGACTGAGGACAGAGATTCCCCAGTCCCTTTCTCTGTAGCCTCAGCTGCCATGGGGGAGGGGAGGCAGCAGTCAGCAGGCACACCCGACACACCCCATGCACACGCCTCTGATCAGAAGTCAGGGTGCTCTTCCAAAATCCTGAGATTTTGATGAAATTTCGCCATTCTGACAAAATACATTTTAAAATCAAAGGTGAAATTAGGGTGATTTTTGGCGTGTTTAAGGGGTAATGGGCTTTAAATCTCTATTAAGGGTTACTGGAGCTCCTGTTCTTATGGCAACATATTGTCCATTAGCCTCTCTAGTTTATATTTTGTCACAAACATAAAAAAACAAACAGTGCAAAAAAAAAAAACGTAAAATAAAGCATTAGTATTTTGATAACATTTAAATACACAAACAAGTGAAAAAAAGAATGAAAAGAACAATAAAGTGCTAACTGAAAAACCAAACTACCCAAAATACAATCATTTTTTCAGCAAATTTCACCAAAAATCTTTTTTTTGGTGAAATTTTTTCAGCAAAAATCTATTTGACCTATATCATTCCTCTCCTCCCAAATGACGACTGAAACCTGCTATGGGCAACATTTTTTTTTAATAAATATTATACATTTTCTAACACCAATGAAAAATGAAATAAAAAAAAAATAAAAAAAATATATATATTTTTTTTAGCACATCTTTAATAAATAGAATACATTTGCTGATAAAAATGTAAATTTAATTCCCCAACTTTTTTTGCAAGAAAAATTGCCACAATTAAATAAAAAAAAAACAACACGTGTGCCATAATGAGCAAAAGTCACATGGGACGCGGCAGTCACTCAGCTGTCAATATATTAATATATGTATGATACGGCCTTTCACACACTACAGCGGGAAGACTGTCCCAGACCTTGCATTAGGATCAATAGAAGTTATTTATTACCAACGTTTTGGTCTCATGCTTTGGATCTTCCTCGGGGCAGATAAGCATGTGGCAAAAAAGAAAAATCCTTCAGAGGAACAAATTAATTTCCATAATTAGGTAAAAAACAAACAAAAAAATAAAACACAATGACATATATCTACTTGTGATGGGACATGATGTATAGGTGTCAACTCACACTTACTGTAAATCTCATCAATATTTATCTCACAACATTTTTGGTTATTTTTAGAATGAACGGTCTAAAAGACCCACAATGTTTCCATAAAGAGAACCTAAAAATATGCATTTGATAAATAGACGCAAAAATATCGTGCAACATGAATAATTGCAACTGCCACTATTTTATTCTCCTGGGCCTCTGCTTTCAGAAAAAGTATATTTTAAGGTAAAAGTAGTTTCTACCAAAAAAATGCAGATTTTAACATGTGTGCAAAAAAGTATTTAAAAAAATGCCTTGATAGGTACAGTAAGTGGTAATGTAAAGTGTAAGAATAACACTGTGCGTTCTGGCTCCACCAACGCGTTTCGTCATATGTGATGTCATTAGGTGCCCCTGACAAAATGCACCGGACGGAGCTGCGGAGCTGGAAGACACGCCACTGCGCATGCGCAAACCAGCCACTGCCATCTTGGTTTTGGGCAATCTGGTCATCCATTTAATACAATTTGTTTGTTTATCATATACTGATTGTAAGTGTATTTACCTTTAATAAATATTGCTTGCCCTCTGGTTTACACTATGGAGAGTGTTTTTTCCTTCCTGTATGGAACTTTACTGCAGACTGATCATGGTGTAATTGTCTGAAAAGGCGTTTGAAGGAAGTTGGAGGTTCTGTGAATTATAAAATAAGTGCCTGTCTGACCTCTCTTTATTGAGGGTCATTCTATTCTGGTAAGCCACCACTTTTTATACACTGTGGGGGTTTGCGTGGTGGTCCTATTGCTGAGAAGCTTTGAGGCTTTTAAGGATTCACAATCTACCTTTTTGCTCCCGTCATATATAGAGACGATTGCTCAACATACACTATGTTGCCAAAAGTATTGGGACACCTGCCTTTACACACACATGAACTTTAATGGCATCCCAGTCTTAGTCCGTAGGGTTCAATATTGAGTTGGCCCATCCTTTGCAGCTATAACAGCTTCAACTCTTCTAGGAAGGCTGTCCACAAGATTTAGGAATGTGTCTATGGGAATGTTTGACCATTCTTCCAGAAGCACATTTGTGAGGTCAGACACTGATGTGGATGAGAAGGCCTGGCTTGCAGTCTCCGCTCTAATTCATCCCAAAGGTGTTCTTTATTTTTTTTTTCTCAACTCTTTTTTGTTAATTTTTTTTTTTTTTTTTTAAAAGAATAAACATACATAATACATGACATTCAAAAATCTCAACATGTAAAAATATGACCATATACATCACATACAAAAAAAATAAAAAATACATAACACGTAACATTTAACATTCCTGAAGTGTATAAATCATACCGTATTACATTTCCTATAGTTCTATGATTTTAACTCTGAAGTTCCCCATTCCTAATAACCAACTTTTACAAGAGGGGGGGGGTATGGAGAGGGGAAAGGGCGAAAAAAAATAATAATAATAATAATACCCCTTATCGCGACACCCCCACGTCCCACCTATAAACTTCCAATCTTATTATCCCTGTGCACCTAGAAAATGTATAATTAATTAATTAAGCTTGAAATTAAATATTTTTTTTTACAATTATTTTATTTATTCAAGGAACACAGTCGAACACAGACATCTGGGCAACCACAGTGTGTTATCTTACATCACATTGCACATATATGTTATACACTATAGCATTTTATTACCTGTTAAGGACAATATGACATTTTGTTATCTGAATCGTCTCTGTCATATTCTGTGACAGTTGCTATAGGCGGCGTCTTTCCTCTGGGTGTACATTAGATAGCAATATTAATGGTGCATATGTGTTACCCTTCGTCCGGTCTCCGACCGGCTCCAGTTCTTTTTAAAAATTTTATATACTAGAAGAGTTTAGGTCCCAAAAATTTGGGACTACCTAACCGGGAAAAGAAAAAAAAGAAAAAAGAAATAAAAATGAAAAAATAAAAATAATAGAGAGAAGTATAGTAAGCAAACATGTAGGAAAGAAAGAGGAAATAGAGAAAAAGACATAGGGAAGAGGGGTTTGAGGGAGGGGGGGATGAAATTAAATATTAAGGGGTGGGTCTCCGGAGGATTGTTATAAGTTGCACTGAGCAGATACAGCTGGATAAAACAAAAACTGTTTGTCTTCAATTCCGGCTGCAAAACAACAAAATGTGATTATTTTAAAGTTGAGTGATTCTTTTCTCTACCCACTGTATATACACTATATTGTCAAAAGTATTGGGACACCTGCTTTTACACGCACAGGAATTTTAATGGCATCCCAGTCTTAGTCTGTAGGGTTCAATATTGAGTTGGCCCACCCTGTGCAGCTATAACAGCTTCATTTCTTCTGGGAAGGCTGTCCACAAGGTTTAGGAGTGTGTCTATGGGAATGTTTTAATTCATTCCAACGGTGTTCTGTCGGGTTGAGGTCAGGATGCTGTGCAGGCAAGTCAAGCTCCTCCACCCCAAACCCGCTCATCCATGTCTTTATGGACCTTGCTTTGTGCATTGACTTGCTACAAAGTTACAATGTACAGTCTGATCACTGGAGGAGAGGAGACAGGGGAAATGTTAAATAAAGTAAGGATGATATCTCCTCTGGCTTTTTAGTGATTGGGAGACATATTGGAGAACTTGTCAAGTCTCCGGTTGAGGCTGACGGTCCGGATCATCCTGATTTCAGTGATTTTCCTCTCCAGGATGATCAGATGCAGCACTGGATGGTAGATCTCTGGGTGTTCATCCGCAAGGAAATAGCTGAACATTTTTCTAACAGGCCTTTTCTTCAGCTGATGTTTAGAGGAAAGTCTCGGCCACTGGCTGGGCTCTTGGATGTGTCCGCTGCTTTGATGACAGCCTGGGAACTTCTCAGGAGGAATCGCTTTGCTTTGCATCTCCAGCAGAAAGTTCTCCTTCTAGAAATGTTCAACCGGGAGCTTTCTGTAAGGCTGAACTCCGGCCAAACCAGCAAATATATAGAGATGGGATACATGTACAGTGCCTTGAAAAAGTATTCATACCCCTTGACATTTTCCACATTTTGTCATGTTACAACCAAAAACGTAAATGTATTTTATTGGGATTTTATGTGATAGACCAACACAAAGTGGCACATAATTGTGAATTGGAAGGAAAATGATAAATGTTTTCAAAATTTTTTTACAAATAAGAATGTGAAAAGTGTGGGGGGGGGGGGGGCATTTGTATTCAGCCCCTTTTACTCTGATACCCCATAACTAAAATCTAGTGGAACCAATTGCCTTCAGAAATGGCCTAATTAGTAAATAGAGTCCACCTGTGTGTAATTTAATCTCAGTATAAATACAGCTGTTCTGTGAAGCCCTCAGAGGTTTGTTAGAGAACCTTAGTGAACAAACAGCATCATGAAGGCCAAGGAACACACCAGACAGGTCAGGGATAAAGTTGTGGAGAACCTTAAAGCAGGGTTAGGTTATAAAAAAATATCTCAAGCTTTGAACATCTCATAGAGCACTGTTCAATCCATCATCCAAAAATGGAAAGAGTATGGCACATCTGCAAACCTACCAAGACATGGCCGTCCACCTAAACTGACAGGCCGGGCAAGGAGAACATTAATCAGAGAAGCAGCCAAGAGGTCCATGGTAACTCTGGAGGAGCTGCAGAGATCCACAGCTCAGGTGGGAGAATCTGTCCACAGGACAACTATAATGCCGCGTACACACGACCGGACTTTTCGACAGCAAACGTCCAATGGAACGAATCCGCCGGATAACCCGATCCTGTGTGGGCTTCATCGGACCTTTGCTGTCAAAAAATCAGTTGGACTTTAGATTTGGAACATGTTTCAAATCTTTCTGACGGACTCCAGTCCGGTCGAAAAATCAGTTCGTCTGTATGCTAGTCCAATGGACTAAAACCGACGCTAGGGCAGCTATTGGCTACTGGCTATCAACTTCCTTTTTTTAGTCCGGTCGTACGTCACCACGTTCGAAACGATCGGACTTTGCTGTGATCGTGTGTAGGCAAGTCCGATTCGTTGGAACTCCATCGAAAAGTCCTTCGGAGTTCCGTCCGACGAAAAGTCCGGTCGTGTGTACGCGGCATTAGTCGTGCACTCCACAAATCTGGCCTTTATGGAAGAGTGGCAAGAAGGGAGCCATTGTCGAAAGTAGGGGTGCACCGAATATAAATTTTGGTGCCCAGACCAAAACCAAAAATGCAGAATGCACTTTATATTTTTATATATAATTGTATTATTTTTGACTTTTTAATTATTATCATCGATTTAAATTAATATGAATTTTTTTGTTGGCCATTATTGGCACCTTTAGTGCAAGAAAAGCTCTGGAAAAATGCAGTCTGCAGTCTCCAACCATGTCTTGTATCATGTCTGCAATAACTTACTTAAACACTGCTAATAGTATTAGCAAAATTTCTATTCGGTGCACCCCTAGAAGACATGATACAAGAGATGGTCAGAGACTGCAGACATGATACAAGAGATGGTCAGAGACTGCAGACATGATACAAGAGATGGTCAGAGACTGCAGACATGATACAAGAGATGGTCAGAGACTGCAGACATGATACAAGAGATGGTCAGAGACTGCAGACATGATACAAGAGATGGTCAGAGACTGCAGACATGGTACAAGAGATGGTCAGAGACTAGAGACATGATACAGGAGATGGTCAGAGACTGCAGACATGGTACAAGAGATGGTCAGAGACTAGAGACATGGTACAAGAGATGGTCAGAGACTAGAGACATGATACAAGAGATGGTCAGAGACTGCAGACATGGTACAAGAGATGGTCAGAGACTAGAGACATGATACAGGAGATGGTCAGAGACTAGAGACATGATACAGGAGATGGTCAGAGATTAGAGACATGATACAAGAGATGGTCAGAGACTGCAGACATGATACAAGAGATGGTCAGAGACTGCAGACATGATACAAGAGATGGTCAGAGACTGCAGACATGATACAAGAGATGGTCAGAGACTGCAGACATGGTACAAGAGATGGTCAGAGACTAGAGACATGATACAGGAGATGGTCAGAGACTAGAGACATGATACAGGAGATGGTCAGAAACTAGAAGACATGATACAGGAGATGGTCAGAGACTAGAAGACATGATACAAGAGATCAATGCAGCCTCACCATAGCCCATCAAATGCAGCCTGACAGTCTTTGCTATACTTGCACCTGCCAGATTACCAGTGTTTGACCCCTGACTTGGCTCATGGACTTTGCTTATCACCTACCTGTGATTGACCCTCAGCTGGCCTTACCACAGCCTCCAATCTGCTCTCCTGTGTTCTACCCTCAGCCAGGCTTTTACTAAGTGTCCGGAATACTCCTTGTCATCTTCTCAAGCAAAGTCTCCAAGCCTATCAGCTCAAGCCTTCTCAACCTGCTGGCAACCCGTGTTTCTTTGAGCCATTTACCTCCTGTACCACCTTCAGGGGTATACTGTGCTTAGCCGCAAGGGCAGCCTCTCTCAGCATCTTGGCCTTGGAAAAGGTACCTGACACAGCCTAGGACAAAAAGGGGGGGGGGGGGGGTTAAAAGGTAACCCTAAGAAACAATCAAGGGAAATCAGCCACGGTATATGAATGAATTAATAGAAGCTTTATTGGTGAAGTACAAAATTATTGACAGTGTTCCAATCCAGGCAGAACAACCCTACCCTGGTTGGATAATGTTCATGTAATTTGCAAAAAATTAATGAATCACTAATAAAATCACATGGTAATAAGACAATATTGTCACAAATTAAAAAGCGCTAATGCATGACCCTGCTATATCAAGACTAATACCAAAGACCAGGAGGAAAAATGGACTTGAAAAGAAAATGAGTTTCCCAAGGGTGACACCAAAGGTAATTGTAGCAAAGGTGTCTCCAGCTTTCAATTAACTGCAGAGATCTGCTGTTTTCTGTGATTGATCGATATATGTCATTAAATATGCATTAGTTGGAGATGATTAACATCCTATTGGCTGATTCAGTCAAGTTTGAAGCTGGATCAAGGGAAACAATATAAACACCCAAAGGTAAAGATTTTTCCGTTTGTGTTTTGTCACGTGTCCATAGTATAGGTGTTTATCAAAATGTGTATAGGGTCTCCTATAGATGAAAATTGGACTGATATCACTGCAGCGGAGAAATCATCAATAGCAGAATATGTAGCACTTGGCTCATCTGTGGGCTCCAAAGTTATCCACCGATAAACAAAGTCTTAAACCTGCTGCATACATCAAAACGGGAATGTAATTGAACAATATTGGCCCGTGTATGGGCGTCTTACCCCGATTGTATCGCAGTTACAGGTCTCTGTATGTCCAGGATGGATTTCCAGATTCAGTCTGCTGAGATGTCCTTTGGATCAGTTGATGATTTTGGGCTGTAGTTTTAATTTGGTTAATGTCCGCAATTGTAGCCGTTGTATCATAAAAAGATAGTGCCTAAAACTGCTGGTATTTAGGGAGAGGATTCAATCATCCCAGGCATAGTGCAGGACACATTCAGAGATAGTGTCTGTGGAGTACGGCTTGGATTGTCCAAATAGCCTCCAGGTGGATATCAAGTGAATGTCAGATAAGCCGTTTAATCAGTCCAAACGTCCAGCGTGAATGGTAGGCAATTCTGCCTTATCGCTCGGACTTGGGGGTCATCGAGATATGTGGGGGCATGTTAGCGCTACCCTCCGTCTACGCGTTTCGTACACTGGAACGTGTACTTCATCTGGACACAGCCTCAACAGTGCCCATGAGATGCAGACTCAGATGCAGCCTTATCAGTGCCCGTTAGATGCAGCCTCATCAGTGCCCGTTAGATGCAGCCTTATCAGTGCCCGTCAGATGCAGCCTCATCAGTGCCCGTCAGATGCAGCCTCATCAGTGCCCGTTAGATGCAGCCTTATCAGTGCCCGTCAGATGGAGCCTCATCAGTGCCCGTTAGATGCAGCCTTATCAGTGCCCGTCAGATGGAGCCTTATCAGTGCCCGTCAGATGGAGCCTCATCAGTGCCCGTTAGATGCAGCCTTATCAGTGCCCATCAGATGCAGCCTCATCAGTGCCCGTTAGATGCAGCCTTATCAGTGCCCGTCAGATGCAGCCTCATCAGTGCCCGTTAGATGCAGCCTTATCAGTGCCCGTCAGATGCAGCCTCATCAGTGCCCGTTAGATGCAGCCTTATCAGTGCCCGTCAGATGGAGCCTCATCAGTGCCCGTTAGATGCAGCCTTATCAGTGCCCGTCAGATGGAGCCTTATCAGTGCCCGTCAGATGGAGCCTCATCAGTGCCCGTTAGATGCAGCCTTATCAGTGCCCATCAGATGCAGCCTCATCAGTGCCCGTTAGATGCAGCCTTATCAGTGCCCGTCAGATGCAGCCTCATCAGTGCCCGTTAGATGCAGCCTTATCAGTGCCCGTCAGATGCAGCCTCATCAGTGCCCGTTAAATGCAGCCTTATCAGTGCCCGTCAGATGCAGCCTTATCAGTGCCCATCAGATGCAGCCTCATCAGTGCCCAGATCAGAGCGGCAATCTCTCGCTGTGTCACGGAGCAGAGCTGGGTTTGAATACCTCAGGCTGGGCAGCCGCAGTAACAATGTCCCGCCTCCTGTGATACGTTAAACCGATTCAATGTCCTGGCATTGGATCAGTGTGCCATTTATCACAGGAGGCCGGACATTGTTACTGCAGTGGCCCGGACAATTCAGCTCCGTGACACAGGGAGATCACCGCTCTGTGTGAGGAGGAGGGAGGAGAGGAGGAGGGAGGAGAGGACTGACTGAGCTGCCAGGATGACACCTGTGCAATGTGCGGCACCCGGTGCAGACCCCGCCCCCTTTTCGGTGCCATTATCAGCACCTTTTCTTCTTTCGGTATGTTTCGGCGGCCGAAATTTCAGTGCACCACTAGTCAAAAGAAAGCTATAAGAAGTGCAGTTTGCGAGAAGCCATGTGGGGACACAGCAAACATGTGGAAGATGCTCTGGTCAGATGAGACCAACATTGAACTTTTTGGCCTAAAAGCAAAACGATATGTGTGGAGGAAAACTAACACTGCACATCACTCTGAACACACCATCCCCACCGTGAAACATGGTGGTGGCAGCATCATGTTGTGGGGATACTTTTCTTCAGCAGGGACAGGGAAGCTGGTCAGAATTGATGGGAAGATGGATGGAGCCAAATACAGGACAATCTTAGAAGAAAACCTGTTATAGTCTGCAAAAGACTTGAGACTGGGGGGGAGGTTCACCTTCCAGCAGGACAACGACACTAAACATACAGCCAGAGCTACAATGGAATGGTTTAGATCAAAGCATTTTCATGTGTTGGAATGGCCCAGTCAAAGTCCAGACCTAAATCCAATTGAGAATCTGTGGCAAGACTTGAAAATTGCTGTTCACAGACGCTCTCCATCCAATCTGGCAGAGCTTGATATATTTTGGAAAGAAGAATGGGCAAAAATGTCACTGTCTAGATGTGTAGCTGGTAGAGACATCCCCAAAAAGACTTGCAGCTGTAATTGCAGGGAAAGGAGGTTCTACAAAGTATCGACTCAGGGGGGCTGAATACAAATGTACCCCACACTTTTCACATATTTATTTATAATACATTTTGAAAACCATTTATCATTTTCCTTCCACTTCACAATTATGTGCCACTTTATGTTGGTCTATCACATAAAATCCCAATATAATACGTTTTTGGTTGTAACATGACAAAATCCTTTCTCTTGCAGCGTCATCTGGAGCCACTCTTGTATGCAAGGCCTTATGTCTCCCTACACTGTGTGCATCAATAGAAACACACAGCCTCATAGTCTAGTCCTCCAAATTAACAGACCAGCTGGAGACTGCACTGTCCACTGGTGAAGTAGTATTGAACCCAAAACCAAAAAAGTATTATATTGCAGCTTACCAGTCATTAGATGTGGTCGCTGCATTATTTTTTTTTCTGCATTGTTTGTTTCTTTATTTTCACTTGGTGTAATGAGAGGAAATCTTGCCAAAGTCATGTGAATTTGGTTTGTAGGCTCACCATATACAGGCTACAATCTGATTGTACAATCTCTTTTAGATCTACCAACAACTATGTAGTACAGGGGTCTGCCTGATTGGATATAAATTGATTGGATTGATTAGGTAGGTATTCATAGTACATAGTTTTGGAAAATCTAAAATTGATTGTACAAAGATTGCATCGTGTATGGTGATCCTGGACAGCTGTGTCCAGATTTATCTCCATTGGATAATTACTGACTACTGTAATATTTTGGATTTCCCATCAATTTTTTTCTCAGAGGCAATAGCCATCAGGGAAATCTCCCCACTGGGGACTGAAAAAAAAAGAAAGAAAAACTTGGCAGGGGGTCTAACCCTCCCCCACTCTATGCATTATAGATTATGACTTACATACACTTTAAAAAATGAACAAAGGTCTTTTTCCTTTCCCTTTAACCACTTACAGACCGGGAGATTTTCCCCCTTAATGACCAGAGCACTTTTTGTGATACGGCACTGCGTCGCTTTAACTGACAATTGCACGGTCGTGCGACGTTGCACCCAAGCAAAATTGACGCTTTCTTTTGGTGGTATTTGATCACCTCTGCGGTTTTTATTTTTTGCGCTATAAACAAAAAAATAGCGTCAATTTAAAAAAAAAAAAAAAAAGTTTTACTTTTTGCTATAATAAATATCCAAAACTAATTTCTTCCTCAGTTTATGCTGATACGTATTCTTCTACATATTTTTGGTAATAAAAATCGCAATAAGCGTATATTGATTGTTTTGCGCAAAAGTTATAGCGTCTATAAAATAGGGGATAGATTTAAGGCATTTTTATATATATATATTTTTTTACTAGTAATGGCAGCGATCTTGGATTTTTAGCGGGACTGCGACATTGTGGCGGACAGATTGGACACTTTTGATACTTTTTTGGGACCATTGACATTTATACAGTGATCAGTGCTATAAAAATGCACTGATTACTGTATAAATGTCACTGGCAGGGAAGGGCATAACACTAGGGGGTGATCAAGGAGTTAAATGTGTTCCCTGGGAGGTGTTTCTAACTGTGGGGTGAGGGGACTGACTGAAGGAGGAGAGAGATCGCTGTTTCTAATCACTAGGAACAGACGGTCTCTCTCTTCTCCGCTGTCAGAACAGGTTTCTGTCTGTTTACATTGACAGTTCCCCGTTCTGGCTCTCTTTCCCGTGGGTGACTGGCGGACATTGCGGCCACCGGCCACGCGCATCAAGTCACCAGCTGTGCAGTGCGCCCGCACTCGCCTGCTATGGCTCTTAAAGGAGCCAACGTACACCTACGGTGCTTTGTGGGAGCGAGCCAACCTGCCGCAGTATAGTGATGGCGGCTGGTCGACAAGTGGTTAAAGTGGTTGTAAACCCCTACATATACCCAATGACGTGACTGTCCTCGGGTGATACACAGAGATTAAGCAAATCCTCCTACATAAGTTGTACCTGTTTATCTGCAGTCTTCTCTTCTCTACATCTGTTCACCTTTTTCTCTTGGTGTCAGGAAAACTGGTCAGAAGTGACTACACAGATAGCAGAGGAAAGAAGCAGCAGAGAGAAATGACACTTAGTGCTCTGGACTGAGACAAGTGCACACTATAGAGGAATATGCTTTGTTCATATTTCATGTCTGAGGTTTACAACCACTTTAGGTTAGGAGAGGATGAGGAGGTTTGAAGATGTGATCTGTGAGGTCTGCAGAGGTTCTCAGTGTCTTCGTTGTGTCATCCGAGTCCTCCAATAATACGACTTCCTTTGTGTCATTCCCATTCCAGGAACTGAGCCGTGACAATTGAAATGCAATGTGATAAAGATTCTCTGCATTTCCTCGCCTGTCACAAGTTAGCCGGGTGACACTGAATAATGCGCGCTGGAATTAGGAAGGGACAGAAAGATCCGAGCTCTGTTCTCCGACCAAAGATTCTTCAACCCAAAGCCAACCGTGTGATCTTCATCAAACACTCACCTTCAAAAATGGACATCACTTTCGTTGTCTGTGAGTTAGTGGATCTAATGTCAGATAAATGTTAAATGCATGATAAATAATGTGTCAGTGTAACACTTCCAGGTATTCATTACCTCGCTCAGAGATCACAGTACTCCCCCTGACAATGCCTTCATCTACTTTTCTCTCCAAAAGGACAGCACCATCTTTATTCAGGCCTCGTCCAGGGCAGTGGCGGTGCGTCCATAAAGGGCGCAGGAGCGCCGCCCCCTCTCTCCTGTCACCTCTCTCTCACCATAGATAGATGCATTCATTGCATCTATCTATGGTCACCGCTGCCACCCCCTATTCAGGTGTCCGGCCCCTTGTCGGGCACCGGGCACCTGAATTACAGCGGCGGGTTTTTTTTGAAGCGCCTGATTAGAGCCGTGGGCTCTAATTGGCTTCCAAAATGGTAAACAGCGGGCGCAATGCTGTGCGTTCGCTGTTTACTCATTGTTGTGTTAAGAACATTGACCCGTCTCTCAGCCAATCAGGTGCTCGGGTCTGGTTACCTGTCACCTGATTGGCTGAAACAACAAGTGCTGTGATTGGACGCCTGAAAGAGAGGGCCAGAGAAATCAAGGAGCGTGGACATGGAGGACGCCACCGTGACCCGCTGCGAGACAGGTAAGTCCCGACTCCCGGGCGATGCACACTGGCAGTATTTGATGGGGCACAGTAGCAGCAATTGATGGGCACACTGGCAGCATTTGATGGGGCACAGTAGTAGCAATTGATGGGCACACTGGCAGCAATTGATGGGCACACTGGCAGAAATTGATGGGGCACACTGGCAGCAATTGATGGGCACACTGGCAGCAATTGATGGGGCACACTGGCAGCAATTGATGGGGCACAGTAGCAGCAATTGATGGGCACAGTCGCAGCAATTGATGGGCACACTGGCAGCAATTGATGGGTACAGTAGCTGCGTTTGATGGCACAGTGGCAGCAATTTATGGGTACAGTGGCTGCGCTTGATGGGCACAGTAGCTGCGTTTGATGGCACAGTGGCTGCATTTGATGGGCACAGTGGCTGTGTTTCATGGGCACAGTAGCTGTGTTTGATGGTACAGTGGCCACGTTTGATGGGCACAGTAGTTGCGTTTGATGGTACAGTGGCTGTGTTTGATGGGCAGAGTAGCTGCGTTTGATGGGCACAGTGGCTATGTTTGATGGGCACAGTAGCTGTGTTTGATGGTACAGTGGCCACGTTTGATGGGCACAGTAGTTGCGTTTGATGGTACAGTGGCCACGTTTGATGGGCAGAGTAGCTGCGTTTGATGGGCACAGTGCCTGCATTTGATGTTTTTTTTTTTTTTCAGTTTGTTTGCGACCCCCCAAAAACTTTGAGCACCAGCCGCCACTGGTCCAGGATCACCATCTACTTTCTGGACTAAGATGCTGGCGCATTGGAAGGTCCACTTTAAATGACCTCAGAACATCTGTGAACACATTACAATGTAGAAGTAGCATTACAATCACTTACAATGCAGAACCATGACGTGACCTTGAGACATCCAGTAACAAAAAAAAAAAAAAAGATCACCAATAGTTGCAACTGTTTTTTTTTCTCCAGAAAGCCCAGCACTATTAGTCTCCTTTCCTTCCCTCTCCGCAGTCCCAATTTTGCATGTTTGTGCATGATCGTTCATTGAAAACATTTAACCTCACCAAGAGGTAGACATGTGTGGTTTGTTCCACTCTAAATCGAAATTCGGACGATTTTTCCGTTATTCAGGAATTCGGATGTATCGGAATTTCCAAATCACAATAGTAACGAATTTAAACGAATCTGAAATAATGAAAAGAACACTTCGGACATAATTTGGATAGTTTTCTAACGAATTTGGATAGTTTTTTTAAAATCAAATTCAAATCGAATTTCAGAAGAGAATAAAATAGAATAGAAAATAAAGGAATAGAATAGAAAAGAAAAAAATATATATATTAGAGCAAAACAGATCAGAATACAAAATAAAAGAATGGAAAAAAAATAGAAAAAAAAGGGATAGTATAAAAAAATAAAGGAATAGGATAAAAAAGAATAGAATTGAAAATGAAATAATAGAAAAGTATAGAATAGAAAAAAAACAATAGGATGTAGCACCCTGTAGTTTAGGCAGGGAGCTCTTCACAAATTTACTTGCCAGGAGAAGTTATCCTGGTTGATTGTTAAAGTTTGGCCTTGTTGCACTTTTCTCTTCTACCACTAGGTGGCTGGGTACTTGGTGGTATTAGATATGAGAATGGCAACCCAAGGTCAAGTTATGTGTATATGGGGTGTCTCAGCCAATGGGCAGGAGTTTTCTTGAATCCCTTGGCCTGCTGGGAGAACCTATATATTCGGATGGAGTCAGGTGATCTATGTTCTCTGCCACCTGGATGGCTGTCTGGGTGGACGTGTGTCGTGTGCCCCGGGCTGCTAGGTCGGAGATTGGGCCCATCCCGGGCACATCTGGTTGCTGGGCTGTGTGAGGGCCTATCCAGAAGTAAGAGAGCAGTGCAGGGTTGGGATTGAGGCTTGCAGTCCAACCAGAAGTGACGGTTCTGTGGCCGGAGAACCTGTCATGTTTGGAGGTAGAAGGGAAGCTGTCGCCACAAAGGGACCAACCACCTTATTACCAGGGACCACAGTGAGTAACTGAAGAAAGTATTCTCACCAAACGGGCACAGTGGAGAATCTGGAAACTTCAGGCGGTGATCAAGTCAGGGAACCAACCAGCGGAGGTGACGCTTGAGAAGCATCTTGTGTGCCAAGCTAGGGACTGAGCTGGTCAGCAGGGTTGAAGCTTGAGAAGTATCTGGAGTGCTAAGCTAGGGACCCAGTAGAAAAGCGTGGTTGACGCTTGAGGGAGATACCACCACAAAGATTGAAGGAGCTCAAGGGATTTAGAGTCAGTGAATCAGAGGGTCTAGTGAGAGACCGGGAGCTCAGTGTTGAAGAACTACACAAGGCAGTTGTAGTGAAGCTGAAGGAACTGTTACGTATGAGTTAGGAACCGTTAAAGACTGTTGTCATAGGAGACAGCATTCCTGCACGTGCAGATATGGCGCCTTGCTGGTGCCTTTCCCTGCATGGCTGTCCTCCTTTTGAAGTCTCGGAGTCTGCCAATTGAATCTACAACTACTTAGGGGTGTCCTGCCCCTAACCCTTTTTCCCCCAAAAATACAAAAAGGACTTGTAAGAGAAATAAAACCTCTTTTACATCCAAGAAGTGTCTGGCGCCCAATAACTTTGACCACCTTGCACCCACTATGCCTCACAACTCACCACATACAGAAGGATGTCAGCTATCTTTGCCTGGAAAGTTCTCATTAGACTGGACAATGCCATAGACCTTGCTACAAGAATAAAATAGAAAGAATATAACCTTCTTCTGAAATTTGAAATTGGAATAGAATTAAAATGAATTTGAATAGAATAGAAACAAATAGATTAGAATAGAAAATAAAAGAAAAGAATAGAAAAGAAAATAATAGAAAATAATAGAATATAAAACACAATAGAGTAGAATAGAATAAAATAGAAAGAATATAACCTTCTTCTGAAATTAAAATTTCAAACAGAATAAATTTGAATTCAAATAGAATAGAAAAGAATAGATTAGAATTGAATAGAACATAAAATAATAGAATAGGAAGGAATAGAAAATGAAATAATAGAAAAGAATAGAAGAGAAAAGACAATAGAATAGAATAAAATAAAATAGAAAGAATATGGGGGCGTGGCCTGGCTCGGGATGTGAGCGGACGTGTTCCTGTGTAGCTCCGGTCTCTCCCTATACAATCCTGCTCCATCCTGATCATCCATCGTCGGCACCTGACTCCTTTCTTGCCTAATCCCTTCAGGTGTGTCTTGTGCATTACTGAGGGGCATTTTGGTTGATGGGAAAGCGGCGTATGAGGAAACAGCCTCCGGTAAAGATGAGCATTGCTACACGCTCCTGCCAAGATGGCCGCCGCCATACTGTACACGGGCCTAGCTCATCCCCAGCCTCCACTCCGGATCTCTTCGGTGACGGCCTGGACGGATCCCCACCACCCTCCCCAGAGATTCCGGACCCTGCAGCCACCCCTTCGATACCCACCCCGGGCTCGGCGGTCGCGGATGGCGCTAAAGAACCTACCCTCGCAGATGTCCTGGCCACTATCAAGGTAAACCATGCAGATCTGGTGGGGAAGGATGGGCTCAAGATAGACTTAACTATTATGCGGCAAGATGTACACAAGCTGCGTGGCCGGGTTACCGAGACTGAACAACGTATCAGTGATTTGGAAGATACTATTACCCCCATTCTACCTAGACTCAATACATATGGGGGAAAGATTTCAACTTTGGAGGATAAGGTCGACGACCTTGAAAACCGCCTACGCAGGAATAACCTGCGCCTGGTTGGACTTCCGGAGCGGGTGGAGGGATCTGACCCTGTGGCCTTCCTGGAGAGCTGGCTTGAGCAAGAGTTTGGTCGAGAACAGTTATCCCCCTGTTTTGTGATTGAGAGGGCCCACCGAGTCCCTGGGCGCCCCCTACCAGAGGGACACCCCCCACGTACGATGGTGATTCGTCTCCTTAATTACAGGGACCGCGACTCCATCTTGGGGGCCGCCAGGCGGAAGGGAAGTCTCCGCATTAATAATGCAGTGGTGTCACTCTTTCCAGACTACTCAGCGACAGTCCGCAACCGTAGAGCCAGCTATCAACGGATCAAGCAGAAGCTTCGGGAACAAGATATTCAGTATTCCATGCTTTTTCCTGCCACCCTTCGTGTCACTTATCAAGGGAAAGCTCATTTTTTCCAATCCCCACAAGATGCCATGTCTTGGTGGGAAGCATTACCCCACCCTCCCAAGCCTCCTGCCTGAAGCGGATCTACACTTTATGATGGCTCCACAGTTTACACACAAGTTTCCTCTCCTCTCTGGGATCCCCTTGCCTGCATTATAATTTTTTCCTTCCCCCCTGTCCCCCCCCTTCTTTTTGCCATATTGGTTATGATGGACAATCTTTCCCTGTTTCAGTACGGTCGTGTGCTGACCTTGGCGGATCCTATTTGTCTCCGGAGGGAGAGTACCAAGTTCCGGTTTATAACTGGACCCGAGCTGCTTTGGGACTCAGTCCCCTTATTCTATTTTGAAACATTATAATTGACTAATGACTTTTTTTGTTGCCTTTGAGCTTATAATTTTTTCCTGCCTTCTGTTCCGGGCCATGCGCCCCAGGCACGATACAAGTTTTGGGTATAGGCCCACTCCTCTTTTTTGGAGCTGGGCAGGGGAATTGATACCCCTGTTGGGTATTGAACATGACAATGTCTGTTGTTGTATGGTTGTATGTATGTTGTATGTATGGTTGAATGAAAGTCTGGCACTGCGACCCTTAACTGTATATGTGGCCGTGACCGGGGGAGGGGTTCTGCTTCAGACCCCTTCTGTTCCGTTTGCACCCATGCTATCAACCCCATGTCTAACGTAACTGTTTGCTCGTGGAATGTCCGTGGGCTAAATTCGAAATTTAAAAGAGCGTCCATCTTTGCGGCCCTGAAACTTAGTAAACCCCATATCCTGTGTCTTCAGGAGACTCATTTAATGGGGGCCAAGGTGATGGCGCTCAAAAAACACTGGGTAGCCAGCCATTACCACTCTACCTACTCAAATTATGCCCGGGGCGTAGCCATATTAATTCGTAAGGGATTACCCTTCGTGTGTCACCAAGTTATCCTAGACCCCAAGGGGCAGTATGTTATTTTACATGTGTCGATACATGGCACACCCTTCATTCTAGTGGCGGTGTATTTCCCCCCTCCGGTCGCGGCTGCAATGTTTTCTGATCTTGATATTCAGTTTGCAAATTTGCCTAGCTGTCCTATGCTTATCCTTGGGGATTTCAACTCGGTCCTACAACCTGACCTGGATAGATTAAAACCTTTGAAGTCCGAGTCCGGGTTGCTCCGCGCGTGGTGTAACACCTACGGATATGTGGATCTGTGGCGCTGGAAATTTCCAGAGGCCAAAGTGTACTCCTGCCAGTCTAGGTCCTATGCAACCCTCTCCAGAATTGACTTTGCTCTCGCCACGAAAGATTTCTTACCGGTTGTTCAATCCATAGCGTATCTTCCCCAGACGGAATCTGACCATTCTATGATACGGGTGGATTTGACTTTGGGTCATAGGCCGGGGTTTCGAACTTGGAGACTCAGCCCTCTTTGGATCTCTACTCCAGAGATAGCTGAGGGCATTCCGATTGACATGACTATTTATTGGTCCCTTAACGCTGACTCTGCTCCTGTGGGTCCTGTTTGGGATGCCTTCAAGGCTGTGGTGAGGGGTTCCTATATCTCTAGAATCAAGAGCTACAGATCTGCCGGAAGGAGGACACAGGATGAGCTTCGGAAGGTTTTGGAGGAGGCTCGTGCCCGCCATGCGGGCGCCCCCTCCTCTGAAACCAGAGGCGTTCTGACTGGGGCCCACCGGGCGCTGCAGTTGCGCTTGGTGGACTTGACCAGAAAGCAACAGCTGTACCTCTCAGCTCGTATACATGAACATGGTGGGAAGAATGGCAGGCTTCTGGCATATCTTGCTCACGCGGACTGTCAGGGAACCACGATTGCTGCAATTCACTTACCTGACGGATCGATTACATCCAACGCACTGACTATTAATAAAACCTTTGCGGACTTCTATGCCACATTATATAAGGGCACGGAAACCCCTCCAGAGACAGACTTTGTGGGCTTCTTTGAATCCCTTGACCTCCCGGTACTCAACACCTCCCAGCAGTCCCTCCTAGACAAGCCCATCACGCTGGAAGAGGTCACCAAAGCCATAAGCCTCCTTCCCTCTAATAAAGCTCCGGGCCTGGATGGGCTTCCCTCGGAGTGGTACCAGGCGCATGCAGAGGCACTGGCTCCTAGGCTCCTCAAATTGTTTCAAGACTCCCTTAAGTTAGGGAAGCTCCCTGAGTCCTTAAATGAAGCACTTATTGTGGTTATACCCAAACCCGGTAAAGATAGCAAACACTGCGGATCCTACAGGCCTATTTCACTTCTGAATGGTGATGTAAAGATCTTAGCAAAAATTCTCGCCCTTAGACTCCAGTCTGTCATCCTCACCCTTATACCACCAGATCAGTCTGGTTTCATGCCTGGCAGGAGCACATTTGATAATATCCGAAGGTTGTACCTACATGTCCATGAGGCGGCACGTGCGGGGCGATCCGGCTTAGTTCTGTCCCTAGATATACTAAAAGCTTTTGATACTGTGAGTTGGCCTTTTTTATGGGAGGCTATGGCACGGATGGGTATTGGCCCAACTTTTATTCATTGGGTCCGCTTACTGTACACAGACCCAAGAGCTAGGGTTCGTACAAACATGGATATTTCTGGATCATTTTCCTTGGGTCGGGGTACCCGACAGGGGTGCCCTCTCTCTCCCCTGCTGTTCGCAATAGCCATTGAGCCACTGGCTCTGGCTGTGCGGCAGACGGCCGAGATTGGGGGCATCCGTTCGGGCCCGCTTGAGGAAAAAATCTCCTTATACGCAGATGATGCCCTGATATATTTAGATGGACGGGAAAGCTCTTTTGCAAAATTAATGCAGGTGGTGGAGGAGTTTGGTGTGGTCTCAGGACTCAAAGTGGGCTGGGAAAAATCGCAGGCCTTGGCTATCGGTCCCCCCTCCCCCTACAACTATCTACAGAGGTCATGCATCCAATTGACGCCCTCCCTTAAATACCTTGGTATCCAGATACATACTGATCTCTCTAGGTACGAGGAACTTAATGTCACCCCTATTGTCCAACAGATGACGGAGAAATTCCGTACCTGGTCGTCCTTGCCCCTTAATTTAATTGGTCGCATAAACATATTTAAAATGATCTTTCTGCCAAAATTTCTCTATAGTTTTAGGGCTTCCCCCGTTTTCCTTACCAAAAAATTATTTGCAAAACTTGACTCTGCCCTGTTTACTTTCATTTGGAACGGTAGCCAACCTCGCATAGCCAAATCATCATTGCAAGCGGCCAAACCTGTAGGTGGATTGGCTTGCCCAAATTTGAGGAACTATTTTCTCGCCACCCAGCTCACTTATATCCATGATTGGTTGCACTCTGACCCCCAAACTCCATCCACGGCTTTTCTATTGTCTCTATTTGCATCCCCTACCTCCTTGAAGGACGAACTACATAGGTCCAAAAAAAAGGGTGGTTCCAGATTTTCTCCCGCTGAGGTTTGCTTTATGGCCTGGAGGGAGGGGGGAAAGATACTGGCACAATCCCAAGTCGATATCTCGCCACAGACTCCTCTGTGGCGGAACCCGAATATTCCTGAGCTCTGTAGTCATCCAGATTCGATGTGGTGGGCCCGCCATGGGATCACGCACCTCTCTCATATTTTTGAAAACAATATATTAATGTCTTTTGAATCCATTCGACTTAAATATGACATTGCAAACAAATTTTTCTTCAAATACCTTTTATTGCGACATGCCTTCAGGACACAGTTTGGTTCATTGACCATAGAGCTCAGGGAATCCTCCATGGAGGACCTTCTGTCATTTCCAGAGATAGACAAACTTGTAACGACCTTCTATGGGCGCCTTCAGGTGATGGGTGCGGATCCTTTTCAGAACTCTCAATGTAAATGGCAAAGGATTATGCCTGAGCTTTCTGAAGAGGACTGGGAGGAGGCAGTGGAAGTGTGCTTTCAGGATATCATCAGTACGGCTGATGTCCTGATACAATTTAAGTTTATACATCACTTACACTATACACCTGCTAGGTTGGTTACAATGGGACTGGGTCAGGATATTGCATGCGCTAGATGTAAAAGAATCGCTGCTGATTTCTTTCATATGTTTTGGGCATGTCCCGGACTTGCAGCCTTCTGGAAAGATGTTTTTTCTTTTTTCAACCGTAAGTTACATATACCGCTGCCGCAAACTCCAGAGGTCGGTCTCCTGGGAGTACTAAATGATAGTGTTCCTCGCACTCATGCTAGGATGTTAATATGTATTTTATTGTTTTATGCACGTAAAACCATTTTATTGCATTGGAAAGATACTGAACCCCCTTCAGCCCAAGCCTTCTTCCGTATTGTACATGGGACCCTCCCCAAATTTAAGTTGATTTACAAGAGCAGGGCATGCCCTAGGAAGTTCACCAAGATCTGGCAGCCTTGGCTGGATGTTTCAAAGGACTTCTGGGGGGAGGTCCTCTCCTCACAGTTGTCTCAGTGAGGAGGCGAGGAGATGTGTTCTTAGCAAACATTACTTGACATATATCTTAATGTGGATGGAAATCTGTATACGTTCTGATGAGGGGTTGTTCCACAAGAAGCGCCATAATTATACTGTATTATTGGTGGTCGCGGGTGACAGATGTGTGTATGAGTGTGTGTATGAATGGTGCGAGTTGTTTCCGGTTGGGATGTTACTGTTCTGCACAGCTGTACTACTTCCTGATTTTTGCTATATTTTCAATGATCAAAATACCTATGACATACATGTATGTAGAACAGTTTATATTATTGGTCTTCTTATTATTTCATCGTTTTTGTATTATTTTTATTGCAAAAATCCAAAAATAAACACCTTTAAAAAAAAAAAATAGAAAGAATATAACTTTCCTCCGAAATTCGAATTTCAAATAGAATAGAAAAGAATAGATAAGAATAGAATAGAAAATAAAAGAATAGAAAAGAATAAAATAAAAAAAAACCAATAGAATAAAATAAAATAGAAAGAACATAACCATCTTCCAGAATTCGAATTTCGAATAGAATAAATTTGAATAGAATAGAAAAGAATAGAACAGAAAAAATATAGAATAGAAAATGAAGTAATAGAAAAGAATGGAATAGAAAAAAAGCAATAGAATAGAATAGAATAAAATAGAAAGAATATAACCTTCTTCCGAAATTCGAATTTTGAGTAGAATAAATTTGATTTTGAATGGATTTCGAAAGGAATTCTAATTGATTCAAATTTTCCAAATTCATTTGGAATTGAGTTAGAAAAAACAAAACAATTTCTATAAAAGAATTAAATAAATTAAACAAATTTAACTAAACAAATTTGTCAATAATGAATCGAAACGAAACGAAAAAAATGTTTCTGTTCTGCACATGTCTACCAAGAGGCACTACTGCCGCTAAACGACAGATCCCCTGCCAGCAGCCAAGACTCCTGGGTGACATAATTGACCAAATATGATCATGACCATTTTTGGTCAATGGTATCACCCAGCATCACCGGTTGGTTTGTTTACAAACAGAAGGTAGACAGGGATCTGTCATTTAGCGATGGAAGTGCAGGGAGGGGGTAAGATCATCAGACAGCAGGCTGTTTTGGACGTGTGTCATCATGATTGGCACTAGATCTGGGACAACATGACTAGACAACATGGTTGATGTTGGATTTACATCGTGGGACATTGCTTAGTTTTTTTTTATTTGCAAGAAATTACATTAACACAGTGTGGGAGTCTTTATGTTTTACTTTTTTGGGGATGTATAATAAGGGGCACTCATGTACCCTACCATGTACATGGGGACAAGGTGAGGAAGGGAGAGAATTGGCCGTCCACTTGCATTGTTCCTTATCAATGTTGAAAGGCATATGGCCTAGTGTGGTTCAGAAATGGGGGCCTACCGTCCCTTTCTTGGCCCCCCAGGCTGTATGCCTGCATAAGGTCTAGTATAAATTTTAAGGGAAACCCCACTGTTATTTTTTATTACATTTTTATGCAACTTATAAAGGATTTACTTCTTCTATTTCCGAAACCTCAAGTAAAGCTTTAGAGCATCTCCCAAACATGTTATTTAAGGGATTTGTGCATTTTCAATATTGTCCTCTCCCCAATTTTGTTAGTTTTTTTTTTTAATTTTCTATCATTGGTACATGTCCTCCATGCCCGTGCCCAGCTTTGCATGCCCTTTTTTTTTAAACAAAACCCTGCATATTAGGCCTGAAAAAGAAAAAAAAATAGGAAGATTAGGCTCCCATAGCCTTCAATAGGGTTTGGTGCTATGTTTGGGGGTTAGCGAACTTCCCGCTGGGTATGCTCAGCCTCTTGGGAATTGACCATTGCCCAGTTCACCCATCCCTAGTTGATAAGAGAGAAAGCAGTGCTTCTCAACCTTACTGAGACCAGAGCCTGGTAAATTCTTCCAAAACCTTCCATGCCCCAAGAGTAAAAAAATGAAGTTTTTACTCACATGATAATACAAGAATGCAAAAGATGTATTACAATTCTGGAAGGATCTATATGGGACTGGATGTCACTGCAGGGGGTTCAGGCTTCTAGTGGGGGTTAGGGGACTCTGCAGTAGACTTAGTGGCTCTGTAGGGTATGGGGTTTCTGGTGGGGGGCTGGATGAAACTGTGGGTGATGGGTTCCTGGAGGGGGCTGGGAGTCTCCTCAGGAGGTTGGGGACTTTTTACAGGGGCACTGTGGAAGACTGAAAGGGGCTACAGGGGCTGGGGACACTGTAGGAGTTCGGGAGGGGGTTGAGGACTTATTCCAGGGTCACTGTGGAAGACTGAAAGGTGCGAAAAAAGTTGGGGGCACTGTGTGAAGTTCAGGGGAAGTTGGAGGTTGGGGGAATTTTGGGGGGCTGGAGGCTCTGCAGTAGACTGGGGAGGACTGCAGGGGGCTGGGGGCACTCTGGGAGGTTGTGGCACTTCAGGAGGTGGGAGAGCAGGTAGGAAAGCACTGTGGGAGGTTGGGGGTCTCTGTGGCTGCTGAGGGACACTGCGATCTACTATGGAAGGTTGGAGGTTGGTGGTAGGTTGGAGAGCACTGAGAAAGTTTTTTTGTTGGGGGGGGGGGGAGCACTGTGGTCTACTATGGAAGGTTGGGGCCCTATAAGAGATTGGAGGAACCATTGAAAGTTAGGGGATCAGTAGCTGGCTAGAGGCCTGGTAGGAGGAAGGCCTGGAAAATTGGCAATGGGCTCTTGTCTGTTGGTTAAGAAGATCTGTTCTAAAGGATTAAGACCAATTATCATTCTTAGTTTTCAATTACATCCTGTGTTAGCCAAAAAACAGAATTGGTTGGAAGCAGATTGATTGCTCTGGGCAAGCTCTGGGAAGCTTGTTGGTTGTTACACTCAATACAGACAGTTTTCCTTTCCTCCAGACTTGATGTACACCACAGCACTGAAATGCCATTGATCTCTTACCTTTGAATATCAGCTCTAGGCAACACTGCATGTATTAACCTTAATTCTATTTAATATCAATTTTATTACCAACTCCGCTAAGGAAATTACTGAGGCCGTCACTGGCATTTGCAAGCATACACTGTGTTGTAATTAATACTGAAGCTACGTTATCGCTGTGATGAACCAAAGAAATGGGCAGATTGTAGAAAAATGTCATCAGCGAGCCAAATTCTGTACTGAAAGTTCATACATTTAAAGGACAACTCCATCCAAACAGCTACAGTATTTGTACAGTGTAGTTTAGGCTTGGCACTTTTTAGGGCAGGTTTCCTGGTAGTGACAACTAGGGATGGAGTCCAGGTTCGCAGCAACACAGGATTTGTCATAAACTCAGCCTGTTCCTCCACACACCAAACCTCCAGCTACTGGGAAGTAATTTGTTTAGTGGTGGTATTACTGCCACCACTGAACATGACAGCTTCCTGCTCAGGGCTAGTTGGTTGCTAGAATGCTGGTGGCTGAAGGAGTCCTAGCAACCAATGGCGTATCCTCGGGCCCATTTAGCTGCCAGCTAGGAGATTCCCAGCCGAGAACTGAAAGTAAGCAAGGAGGCCAGGGATGCTGACTGATGTCATTGATCAAATATTCTGCCGAGTTCAATATTGCGTCTTTAAGTCTCACTTGTGGTTTTGGGGGGAGTAAAAACATGCAATTGAGCCACATTATTATCCCCCCCAACCGCTCCAACCTTAGATGGCAAAGTTAGCGAACAGGGGTGTACACACACACCACACCCGTGATGCTTTACATTATGGCGTGGCGAGTTTGACGGGCAGTACCAGATGAATGCGACCTGTTCAACTAAATAAGTCCGCACCGCAACCACCCTGCAACTGCATGCAATGATCCAACCTTACTTCTCTGTGTGTGTCATATCAATCAAATGGGTTGATGACTGTGGATGGATCAATTATTGAAAGAAATAGATCGGAAAGGAAATCAATCATTTATCAAAACATGTATGGCCACCTTAAAGTTGATTGTATGGTCAGATTGTAACATGCATGGTGACCCTTAGATCTACGTTAACATTGATTTTGAAACAGGCGATGAGGGAACGAGGGGTACAAAAATAGTGCAGCGCTGTATAATGTAACTAGATATATAGAAACATCTGGGACTCATCAACACACAGTGGTATGTGGAAATGTACTGAGTGTGAACCCACTTTATCACATGGATTGTGTAAAACACAATACAAGGACTAGTGGAATCTATCACTAATAACAAATATGACTGAAAAAAAATTGTGAACGCACTATAACATATAAGTGATATAATCAGGGCTGTTTTTCTCAGAGAATAGGTGCAGGAACTCAATCATGCCAACCACACACACATACCTGCCAAATGGCATCAAATAGTAGCTCTTCCCTCTGCATACAACCCCTCCCTCCACTGCCCTCATCTTCTCCCCCCTCCTTAAAAGCTTCACCATCTGTCATATGTCTTACCTTTGTTGCAATATTAAGCTGAAACACCTATCCAGCTGTAGTACCTCCCAGCATACTATACTATACTATAGCCACTTGCAAGGGGGATCATGCAGTAGGAGCATCAACTGGTCACCAGGGAAAAAATGGAGACCACAGAGGGTGCAGCCTACCATGCACCCTCTCCTGCCTATGACTGCACTGAACCCTGGGCACCTGTTCTGTATCTCCCTTGTCCCTGTCAGGCACTCAGTGGGATCTGCGCAGGAGATCTGACCTGTGGGAGCTACTGGGAGATAAGATATCACTTGTAAACGCAGAAGCTGGACTTCAGTGTTACCAAGTGATAGTGGTGAGCAGGGAGCAGAAGACCTGATGCCAGAGGTGGTGGAACTGAGTCCCCCCTAGTTCCTGCTGAAAAAAAGCCCTGGATATAATCAAATGAGAACATCATGGTGAATGATGAGCACAAGTGAAAAAATAAATAATATTATTCAAAAAGTCTGTGACAAAAAATGATGGACATGAGTGTCCAAACAAGAGGGTGCAATAAAGTGAAGCAACCTCCAGATGGAATTTGGACATGAAATCCGGATACAACAGCCGAATATCAAAGTACGCTTGAAAGGTGTTCAGATAAAAAGTTGGGTACTCTTACCGGATCCGATGGACACACATACCATACGGCAGTGGGTCAAACGAGCTCACAACACCTTGATTTCTGGTGTTCGCACTAGATGTAGTGGCCTTGCGACTCCAAACCACGCGTCTCGAGACCATGCGTCAGAGCAAAGATAAAGCCGACAGCCTGGTGTTCATCCTGGATGTAGTGGTCTTGTGGCTCCAAACCATGCGTCTCCAGACCATGCATCAGAGTAGCGATGGAACCGACAACCAGATTGGTCCAAAGGGTAATTGCGTGGGGAAAAAGCAATTCACCAAGATCCAAACGTGGAACGGAAAAGAAAAATAGGCTCCATATGGTGCAGGTCAACCAAAAAAGGTTTTAATAGAAAAAATATAATACAACTCAGCGCAGGATAAAAAGGTGATCACTGGATAAAAATGAGTAAATGAGTAAAATGCAATGTGGGAAGCGAAAGAATGCTGGCCCGACGCGTTTCGACTCTATGGTTCTTCTACTGGGGCATACCTTAAGGTGATCACTGGATAAAAATGAGTAAATAAATGCCATGTGGGAAGCGAAAGAATGCTGGCCAGAAGCGTTTCGACTCTATGGTTCTTCTACTGGGGCATACCTTAAGTTAAAACCATCTGGAGGTTGCTTCACTTTATTGCACCCTCTTGTTTGGACACTCATGTCCATCATTTTTTGTCACAGACTTTTTGAATATTATTTATTTTTCACTTGTGCTCATCATTCACCATGATGTTCTCATTTGATTATATCCAGGGCTTCTTTTCAGCAGGAACTAGGGGGAACTCATTTCCACTACCTCTGGCATCAGGTCTTCTGCTCCCTGCTCACCACTATCACTTGGTGCATGGTCTCGACACGCGCGGCTTGGAGTCACAAGACCACTACATCTAGTGCTAACACCAGAAATCAAGGTGTTGTGAGCTCGTTTGACCCACTGCCGTATGGTGTGTGTCCATCGGATCCGGTAAGATTACTCAACTTTTTATCTGAACACCTTTCAAGTGTTCTTTGATATTCGGCTGTTGTATCCGGATTCCATGTCCAAATTCCATCTGGAAGTTGCTTCAGTTTATTGCACCCTCTTGTTTGGACACTCATGTCCATCATTTTTGTCACAGACTTTTTGAATAATATTATTTATTTTTCACTTGTGCTCATCATTCACCATGATGTTCTCATTTGATTACATCACTTATATGTTATAGTGCGTTCACAAATTTTTTCAGTCATGTTTTTTATTTGTGATAGATTCCACTAGTCCTTGTATTGTGTTTTACACAATCCATGTGATAAAGTGGGTTCACACTCAGTACATTTCCACATACAACTGTGTGTGGATGAGTCCTAGATGTTTCTATATATCTAGTTACATTATCCAGCGCTGCACTATGTTTGTACCCACTGCTGTAAACTTTGTTTGTTTGAGTGCTAGCAGCTTTTTTCCCTTTTTTCTTTTTGGTTTATTTCACATTTTTGGTCTAGCGCAGCGGTTTCTCCATTTTTGCACATATGATGAGGGAACGAGAATTGAATGTGACCATCTAGAGTGGAGGTTTTATTGTGAAGCCAACCAATCATTAAACTCAGGAACACATCCAGGGACTAATTCCCAAACCTGGACCTGTGCCTGGACACCAGTCATAGCATTTGCTGCTTCTGGAACATCCTCTTTCATGTTGAACGTCGCTAATTCAAGTTGACGGGAACTGAAGATGCAATTTTTCTTTCTGCCAGTAGTTGGCACCGTTTGATACATTTTTTGGTGTGAACCAAGTGTTTGATTTTCATGTGATCAGACTGACGCTACACCCTATGGTTCTGACAGTTCAGTCAGATTTAGGGCTAGTTTACACTTGCTTCAAAACATGGCTTCGGACAGGCTTTTTTAAAGCTCTCTGAATGCCAGTCAAAGCTCCTGTCACTAAATAAAATGGTTATCTTACAGTCCTGTTTACACCTTGCTTTTGCTTGGTGCTTCGATGAGGCTTCGATGAGGCTTTGTGGGGCTTCAGTGGGGCTTCAGTGGGGCTTCAGTGGATCTTCAATGAGGCTTCGATGGACGTTCGGTGGGGCTTCCATGAGGCTTCAGTGGAGATTCGATGAGGCTTTGATGGGGCTTCGATGAGCTTTTGGTGCTGCTTCGATGAGGCTTTGGTGGGGCTTCAGTGGGGCTTCAAGTGAGCTTTGCCATAGACTTCTATGGAGGCTTTGAAGACGCTTTGTAGCACCACTAAAGCTACATGGGGTATCATTTTTGAAGCGAAGCCGAAGCAAAGCAAAGCAAATAGGACTGTAAGCTAACCATTTTATTTAGTGACAGGATTTTTGACTGGCGTTCAGAGAGCTTTAACAAAGGGTGTCCGAAGCCTTGTTTTAAAGCAAGTGTAAACTAGCCGTTAATGTGTGTTGAAGCCGAAGCAAGTGTATATGAGCTCTAAAAGTGAACCTGTCACATGCTCAGGAGGATAATTTTGTAGCAAGGTCTTTTACCTCTTTTGGTCTAATGAGAACCTCCAAGGCCAAAGATAGCTGACATCCTTCAATATGTGGTGGGTTGTGAGGCATAGTGGGTGCAAAGATGGTGAAAGTCATTGGGCGCCAGACACTTCTTGGATGTAAAAGAGGTTTTATTTCTTTTGGGAGTCCTTTTTATATATTTTGGGGGAAAGAGGGTTAGGGCCAGGACACCCCTAGTTAGTTGCAAACTCAATTGGCAGACTCTGAGACTGCAAAAGGAGAACAGTGTGCAGGGAAAGGCCCCAGCAAGGTGCCACTTCAGGACGTGCAGGATTGCTGTCTCCTATGGTAACAGTCCTTTAAGAGTTCCTAACTCAAACGTATCATTTCTTTCCACTCCACTACATCTCCTTGTAGTTCTTCAATACTGAGCTCCTAGTCTCTCACTAGACCCTCTGATTCACTGACTATGAATACCTTGAGCTCCTCAAAGGTTTGCGGTGGCATCCCGTCAAGCATCACCCCCTGCTTCTCTGCTGGGTCCCTGGCTTGGCACTCCAGATACTCCTCAAGCTTCGGCCCTGCTAACCGGCTCAGTCCCTGGCTTGACACACAAGGCTGCTCTGCAAGCATCTCCTCTGCTGGTTGGGTCCCTGACTTGATCACCGCCTTAAGTTTCCCGTTTCTCCACCGTGCCCTTCGGTGAGAATATGGTTACGGTACTTGCTTCAGTTACTCACTGTGGTCCCTGGTAAAGGCGATTGGTCCCTTTGTGGCGACAGCTTCCCTTCTACCTCCAACCACTGACAGGCAGAACCGTCACTTTTGGTTGAACTGCAAGTCGCAGTCCCAACCCTGCGCTGCCCTCTTACTTATAGATAGGCCCTCACACAGCCTGGCAGCCAGATTCCCCCGTGATAAGCCCAATCTTCAGCCTAGCAGCCAGGGGCAGGCGACACACATCCACCCAGACGGCAGTCCGGGTGGCACAGAACACAGATCACCTGACCTCACCCGAATATATAGGCTCTCCCAGCAGGCCAAGGGATTAAAGAAAACCCCTGCCCATTGGGACACCCACATACCCATAACCTGACCTTGGGTTGCCCTTCTTGTATTTAGTACCACCAAGTACCCAGCCACCTAGTGGTAGAAGAGAAAAGTGCAACAAGGCCAAGCTTAGGGAGAATATAATAGATCCCTATCAATCGACCAAGATAACTACTCTTGGCAGGTAAATTTGTGAGGAGCTCCCTAACTAAACTCCAGGGTGCTATAGCCTCCCCCTACCCAAGAAACTACGTCTCGGAGTTTGCAGAAAAAAAAATAGTTTTAGCTCCCATGCCTGAGAGCGAATGTCCTGGCAAAAACTGGGCTAGGTGGGGAAACAGGGAAAGAGTTCACAGTATAATAGTAGAACAACATATATGTGGCGTGCCACATGAATAAACATCGGTATCACCAGAAAACAGTTATTCACGTATGACATTCAAGTATTAAAAAGCAAAAGAGAGGGGTAGTGGGACTTTAAATGAGGCATGGGTAGGTCTTTGAAAAAGTCTAGGATACCTTATATTAAATTAACTATCACCACCCCTTGAGGGGCTTATAAGCTGTATAACCATAGAGAAATGCTAATCAAAGAAATGCATAGACATCAGTTCATGAGTAATATAATAATAATAATAATAATAATATAATGCATCATAATATACAATACATAAATCATGCACATTGAGGCATAATAAAAATAGTAGTCATGTTGATAGAAACGTTGTTTATAAACGCTGTTTGAAAATAATTGGTACAAGCAATTACAGTTCTAAAATGGGTATACAAAAAAGGTGAACAAGGTATTCCGAATAACAATGTTAGTAAGTATAAATGGTATACGATAGAGTTCATAGATGAACCAAACTTGAAATGGCAACCCTGAGTGTAGACTCTACGTGTTTCATGGCGTTTAAAGCCAATCATCAGGAGTGGGATGCATCAAGAGATGACTAGAAAAATAAATAAAACAAATCAATAAGTAGATCATTGGAGTCTCGATTAAAATCATGCTTACACAAGGTCAAGCAGGTATTTTAGAATATATAAATGCACATTACCTTTTGGCAACAACCCAGTACATAACCCAACAGTCCAATTGTGGAATAATGAAGGTGGCCCTGAGAGAGCTGTCTTCCCCGGGGTTGAGGCCAAGGACACACAAGGCTAACCCCCAAACCGAAAGTCTCCATGGGGGCTGGAGAATCGGAGAGGGGGTAGAGAGGAACAGCAGCCAGGGAGAGAGCCAGACAGCCAAAACACACTTCCAAAGTAGGAGGCATACATGTATGGGCCACAGATGAAGTTCTGCAATAAATGAAAGAAAAAAGAATAATGAGGAGGAGATGTGTAACAAAGAGATGGGGATGAGTGTGTCAAAAAAAAAAAAAAAAGGGAATAGAACAATGTTGTGAATGAAGGAAAGTAAAATGTAAAACCAAGCTGGCACTAGAGTGTATGTCTGACACCTGCCCCAAAAATAACTGGATGGTGAGAACCAACAAACAAAAGATATATATAAATAATGTATACTAGCATGTTGCCAATGTGTTGGTATTTAACCACCTCAATACTGGGCACTTTCGCCCCCTTCCTTCCCAGACCAATTTTCAGCTTTCAGCGCTCTCGCACTTTTAATGACAATTACTCGGTCATGCTACACTGTACCCAAATAAAATTTTTATCATTTTGTTCACACAGATAGAGCTTTCTTTTGGTGGTATTTATTCACGACTCCATTTTTTTTTTTTTGCGATATAAGCGCAAAAATAGTGGAAATTTGGAAAAAAAACAATATTTTCTTTTTTCTGTTTTAAAAGAAATCCAGTAAAATCGAATTTTGTCATAAATTTAAGCCAAAATGTATTCTGCTACATGTTTTTGATAAAAAAAATCCTTTTAAGTGTATAATAATTGGTTTGTGTGATCACGGACATATGTACGCAAATGATCATGTACAGATGTGTGCAGGTGATCACGTACATATGTGTGCAGATTACCATTGGGACATGTGATTTTAGTGTGACATATGTGGGGGACAGCTTTTTTTATTATTTGGGGACATGTGTTTTGGGGACATGTGTGTTTTACATTATGTGGGGACATGTGTGTGTGTTTTACATTATGTGGGGACATGTGTGTGTTTTACATGTATGTATTTACATGTGTGTTGACACTAGGTTGGTGATCAGTGAGTAAAAAGCTGTAAAAAACAGCTCATACTCACTGATCATCAGCCGGCTGCAGCGATCCCCTCTCCTCTCCTCCTCAGCGACAACTTCCGTGTGAGGAGAGGAGAGCTGATCGCCTAGCAACCGGCTGTGTTTACATCACATGACGGCTGTGATTGGACACGGCCGTCATGTGATCAGGAGGGCCAATCACAGAGCCCTCCTGCCGATCCGAGATGCGCCGTGTCCGGGGGACACGAGCGCATCGGGATCGCGCCGCTGCGCGGGCACGCGCGCGCGCGATCCCGCTCCTTCTGAGGGACGTTCCTGAACGTCCACTCAGAAGGAGAGAGCGCCCACCCGGCCGTTTATGTACATTGGCCGGGTGGGAAGTAGTTAAATGAGAGGCATAAAAATAAATGATGCACACCTGTATAAAGAGAAATCAAGCATGATGTGAATAGGTGTGTGATAGTGAAGAGGGGAAGAGAAACAGACCTGATTACCCGAGGTGTGGATGAAGACCCATATATTCTCTCCTCCTGAGAAATAGTGTGGAATGAACTGCCGGCTCATCCCGACCTTTGTATCCTCAGCCTAAGGGCGTGTCCCAGCCAACGTCATGCAATCACGTTTGGCCAAAGAAATAGATGGGGCAGACAACCAACTGAGGCACAGAGATCTCAGCAGCAGTTCATCCCCGCCCATCAAGCCTAAGTGAGATGGAGGGAGCATAAACGCAGGTCGGCGTCGGGAGGACACCGCACCTGCGGCATGCTGGGCATGACGCCGATGCGCCAAGATCCAGCCCCGCCCCCATCGCTGAAGAGATGGGTGGGGGGAGAAGGAGCTGGGCGCATCGCAACCCCGGGGGAAGAGAGATCAATCGAAACGGACCACCCACCCTGTGGGTGGGGCGTGCCAAACAGGCAATGGAAAAAACAAAAGGAAGAGATAAAGAGTGGGCTGTATCTCTGAACTAACAGAGGGTAGAGACTAAATTGAAATAACCAGTGATCCAGAGAACGAGTAGGTTACTGAATGGACCAAATGAAGAGGAAATAAGAAAGCGGATGCCAGCGTAAAAATAGCTCTTGGGACTAAAAACCCAGATTAAGTAGTTGCGTTAGTGAGGTGGGGCATGACAGGTCAAAGAGGGAAACGGGTGTCTTCCACCCAAATAAACATATTGTAAAGCAGTTGACCTGATTGGGCCCCACTCTATGGTTATACAGCTTATAAGCCCCTCAAGGGGTGGTGATAGTTAATTTAATATAAGGTATCCTAGACTTTTTCAAAGACCTACCCATGCCTCATTTAAAGTCCCACTACCCCTCTCTTTTGCTTTTTAATGTTTATACAGGGATGGAGACATGGTTATGGTAACCGTGGGGCCCAATCAGGTCAACTGCTTTACAATATGACATTCAAGTATCAAAAATAGTTATGTACATTTTAAGGCAAGTAAGCAATAATGCTATCACCTAACTATCTATCGAATATATACAGTCCTAGCAAATATATTAGGGTTAGGGTTGTTGTCCGGCTAGATCCCTGTCTCTCCTTAGCCAAGGAAGACGCACTGACACAGCAGCACCTGAAAGAGAGAAATCAGAACAATGCAAAATGCCTCCTACTCTATAAGAACTTGGTGCAATATGTACACAGTGATTTGAACTGCTCCTCAGCCGAAGGCAGCATGAAAATTTGAAACCATCCTATACATGTCTACATTATTTATATTTTTGAAAGCAGGCCCCATTCTCTATAAGAATGCCACCTCCTTCCATAATCAGTACAAAACTACAAACTTTCAGCTATACTTCCATCAGTGACAGTCCTGATATACAGTAATGCCGCGTACACACGGTCGTACTTTTCGTCTACAAAAGTCCAACGGACGCTGACGGACTAAAGCTGGCTGGTAATCCGATCGTGTGTGGGCTTCTCCGGACTTTCAACGTACTTTTTTAGCCTCAAATCCGACGTACTTTAGATTTGAAACATGCTTCAAATCTTTACTTCGTAACTACGACGGACCCCGAAATCCGCTCGTCTGTGTGCTAGTCCGACGGACAAAAAGCCACGCTAGGGCACCTATTGGCTACTGGCTATGAACTTCCTTATTTTAGTCCGGTGTACGTCATCACGTACGAATCCGTCGGACTTTTGTGTGGTCGTGTGTAGGCAAGTCCGTTCGTTAGAAAGTATGCCGCAAGTCCGCCGCAAGTCCGCCGAAAGTCTGCCGGAAGTCTGTCGGACAGGCTGTCTGACTTTTGTAGACGAAAAGTCCGACCGTGTGTACGCGGCATCAGTGTGTGAGTCCATTATTTGAAGAAATAGGCAATCATATTCCTATCACAGCCTATTCTAACTAACTACATGTTCAATGTCCATGACCAGTTACCGTCCACTTCAGATAGACCACACTTCCCAGCAATTCCCTTTTCTTCTCCAAAAGGAACTCTGGGCACAGGGCATAACTGCATTTCAAATAACAAGCAGTCAGGCCAAATTGCAAGGGACCACACTTCAGGACACAGGTCCCCTTGCAAGAATATCTTCAGTCTGCCCACATGGCAGCCAAAGACAGAAACTTTCTTCCTTCCTTGGTTATCAAAAACCCGCTGAAATTCAAGGTTCACTCTTCAGGGTGAAACACCCCAACAACTTTTAATCTTTAGCCAACGTGGCTCAAATGATTGTTCCCTGTAACTCCCGGCAGTATTTAGTGAAGCATGTTCCTGGCATTACAGCTTTCTGGGTTTCTCCCATTAGTAACATTTTAAATGGGTATGCAAGGTAACTGTCAGCAGAGCGTCCTTGTCATCACATAACCCATATTTGTAATTCACAAGGTATCATATTGACAAGATTTCACCAGTAATATCTGGGATCCGGCAGTGTCACATCTTCTCCTTTGGCATTCGCAGTGACAATGTGGTATTTACCATCTTGCTTGTCTGGCCTACGGAGGATAACACTGTCTAGATTAATTTTGTGGCTGTAGCCCCAGGTATTTCCCGGACAATTTAGGTGATGATTTATATCTCCTAAATATTAAAGTCCACCTTGAGGGGTATTTGGAGGAATTCCCTGACAGCCTCATCCACCCACTGCATTTCCTTCTCCAGGATCTCCTCTTCTAGATGAGGAGGAATGTAGGGGTACAAATAAACATCATTTTCTGCTACCTTCTTAATGATGATACGTTGGATCTTAGACAGCCGAGGCAGGGTTTTAGGGTCTTCGTACCCAGATCTGGGGCACGCTGAACTGGATACCCAGCAATCACCTCCGGCTTACGATCCGCTTTGGAGCTCGGCATAGGCTCAATAGGCCGGGCTGTGGGAGCCCATGGATCCTTTCAATCCTCCTCAAAGGACCTGGCAATGCTGATCAGCAGAGCTGCACTGGCTGATAGCATAATTTTCACACAGCGGGGGAGACAACACACGTCCACCCAGACGACAGTCCGGGTGGCACAGAACACAGATCACCTGAACTCAGCGGAATATACAGTATAGGCTCTCCCAGCAGGCCAAGGGATTAAAGAAAACCCCTGGCCATTGGCCAAGTTTAGGGAGAAATCAATAGATCCCTATCAATCGACCAAGATAACTACTCTTGGCAAGTAAATTTGTGAGGAGCTCCCTGACTAAACTCCAGGGTGCTACAATTTGTTAGCTCATCATTAAAAATTTAGCAGCTGTCGCTTCCGCTTTTTCCACTGGATTTCTATGCAATGCATTGTGGGTACAGATCTGATCGAGGATAATGCATTTTTAGGATGCAAATGCTTGGCGAAACATGTCAAATTACGTGACAAAGCCCTAAGGAGAGAATGTAAAGATTTTCCTTTTTTTTTTTATTTACCAGCACAACACCTAAAACCCAAAACAGTAGCTGGAAACACATGCTGTATTCTCAATGCTCTCCTTGTTGGCCATGGCAAAGATTATACCCCCTGTCACGTTCGGCAGGCAGTACCGTCATCGAACGTGACTCATTCAAATAAGTAGGGCCATACTGCAATGTGGCAGCTGTTGTCGCCTGTTTGTAAAGGAATCTGTGGTGGACTGCTTTTCATAGGGCGTTTGGCAGGTGACTGTAAGCTTGTACCACTGTGCCAAAACCACAGGTATTGCATGCGGTTGCAGGGAATTCATGGTTTGGCCCCATTCACTTGAATGGGTAGCGTTGGGTGGCTGTATTTTCTGGCAAATTCGACAAGAGGTATAACTTTTGCATTGGCCACAAAGCAAAGCATTGCAGCCACGTCATGTGTACAGCCCCGCTCCAGCCTATTACCCAGTCCTTCCTTACAAGCCCTTGAATAATTCAATTCCTGATGAAGAGGGAGTACTGGAGCCCCTGAAATGTGTCCGTTGTTTAACATCATCTTGTGATGAATTAACAACAGACTCTTCCAGTCTCTTCTACTATTGGCAAGCTTAACCACTTTAAGACCTCCCACGACACATATACTGCAGCAGGGCAGCTCTATTACGTGAAACGACGTACCTGTAGGTCGATTCATTCAATAGATACAGTGGGCGCGCATGCCAAATGCGCGCCACGGGAGCGCGCGTGTGCGGGTCCGGCGGACTCAATGTCCGCCAGCCACACGCAATCGCTGCACAGAGAGGCAGAATGGGGATCTGCCTATGTAAACAAGGTGGACCCCCATTCTGACAGTGGACAACATGGAGATCTGCTGTTCCTAGTGATCAGGAAAAGCGATCTCTGTGTTGTTCCCACACAGTTAGAACACACCCAGGAACACACAGTTAACCCCTTGATCGCCCCCTAGTGTTAACATTGATCAGTACATTTTTTTTGCGCTGATCACTGTAATAAGGTCACTGGTCCCCAAAAAGTGTCACTTGGGGTCAGATTTGTCTGCCACAATGTCGCAGTCCCGCTAAAAATTGTAGATTGCCACCATTACCAGTAAAAACATAAGAAAAAAAGTCCATAAATCTATCCCCTATTTTGTAGACACTATAACTTTTGCGCAAACCAATCAATATACGCTTTTTGCGATTTTTATGTAGCAGAATAGATATTGGCCTAAACTGATGAAGAAATTCGTTTTTTTTTGTTTTTTTTTGGGATATGTATTATAGCAAGTTAAAAATATATTTTTTGTTTATAGTGCAAAAAAAATGAAAAAAAAGCACAGGTGATCAAATACCACCAAAAGAAAGCTCTATTTGTGGGAAAAAAGGACATAAATTTTGTTTGTGTACAGCGTTGCATGACAGTTAAAGCGAGGCAGTGCAGTATCGCAAAAAAGGGCCTGGTCATTAAGGGGGTAAATCCTTCAGGGGCTGAAGTGGTTAATAGACCTTTTACAAATGAAATGGTAGAAGAGAACAAAACAATATTTTAATAGTTGATAATAAGATGGCATTAAATAGCCGATGCATTTTAGGGGCTCTAGCACTCCACTGGAGTTCTGCAAGGGCTTGCGAGGAAGGACCCAGTTTGTACGATAAGTTTGGGTGATAATTAAAAACAAAATTTTGGGTTTGGTGCTAAATCCAGCTACTGATTAATTGGAACAGACGAGTGTCAATTAGTTTGTCTTTGTTAATTATTACCAAAAACGGAATCCCTCAGCACAAGCCCTTGCAGAATTGAAGCCCTGATGAAGAGGCAGTGATAGTCCCTGAAAAGGTGTTGGTTGTTAAATATAATTTTAATTAATGTTCATTGAGTAAATAATAATAATAAAAGACTCTTTAAGACTCCCCTATCATTGGTTTGCTAGGCCTTTTACTTGTTGATTTTTACTCTAGGTCAACGAGTTTGGGGTACCCTGCTTTTTATGGGAGCAGCTTTACTAGAACTATTGAGCTCCATTTATTGGAAAGACTTTTCATAATCATGCGACATTACAAAACAAATATGGGGCACCTTACACCTACCTTTCGGAGCAATAAAAAATTGACAAGGATCCTCACAGCAGCCAGGTGTCTTTTGACCCTCAACTGGAAAAAATGGAACCCCCCATCTCTACTAGAACTTCATGCTAAAATTAGGAACATTAAATTAATGGAGAATCTCACAACATGTCTACATGGCACCTTAGTGCAATTTAACAAAGTCTGGGTAGGATCCACCATGATGTATGTCTCCATGTTTAGAAGATCTTCACTGGGATGCTCTTGCTGCGTTCCCAATGTTGGAATAGAGCAGGGGCGTTGCTAGGTCTACAAAAGATCTGGGGCTAGAGCCCATAGCAGCGTAGTAAAGAAAGTCATACGCTTGGGCGGGCATACACATGTATATACAGTAATATATGTGTGTGTGTGTATATATATCCCCAGAGAGCCCCCCACTTACATCAGGGTCCCCAGAGAGCCCCCCCTTACATCACCTTACATGGGGGTCCCCAGAGAGCCTCCTCCTTACATCAGAGTCCTCAGAGAGCCTCCCCCTTCCATCAGGGTACCCAGAGGGCCCCCCCACTTACATCAGGGTTCCCAGAGAGGCCCCCTTACATTAGTGTTCCCAGAGAGCCTCCCCCTTAAATCTGGGTCCCCAGAGAGCCTCTCCCTTACATCAGGGTCCCCAGAGAGCCCCCCACTTAGATAAGGATCCCCAGAGAGCCTCCCCTCCCCTTGGGGACCCCTGCAGAGACTCGGGGCTATTGGCCTCAGATTCGGGGCTATAGCCCCAAAAGCCACCCCCTAGCAACGCCCCTGGAATAGAGTATAACTGGATATCTTTCTGTTGTCTTCTCTTCCTTTCATTCCTTCTCTATTACCTTTGTCTGCCTTTTTTTTTTTGTTGGTTCTTCTTTATCCAATGTTGTCTCTACAGTACAGGCTTCGTACAGACTTATGCATAACATGCTTGGTTTGAAGCTAAATGGTTGAGGCTACCTCTTCCCTGGAATGCAAGAGGGGTTTTGCGCTTGGCTAAACGTTGGTGCCAAGAGCACAGGTCCCTGCCCCGATCCTGTCTTTGCTAGAACACTGCCTCTTCTGCTGAGACCGAACCCTCCACCATATTGTGCCCACTTCATGCCAGATGCCTCCACACGACATTCCTGGCCGTTGACCTTTATTTCCCCAAGGAAGGAATGTCCACACAAGAATAGGGTTGTTGCACTTTACTGGTGGTACTTAGGAAATGGCATAAGCAATCACATCACATCAACATGCATTCCAGAGTCGCTAGACAGCACACAGTCAATAACACTTAATGGATGGCGCACAGCAGTCCCATGTGAAAGCATTATGTATCACATTATGTAGCACTTTTAATCAGCCATGTCGCTCTAACAGTCTCTCCTTCTCTCCGTGGTTATTAGTACTTGCAGGAATTGGATCTCTGTAGTCACCACCTCTCCCGGGACCCTCCAGGGAAATAGCCTTACTCAAGAAACTCTTGGCCTGACCTAAAAGGTAACCCATCCTAGCCCCCATCTCCATAAGGGTCAGGAAGTTTACAGATGCCTCTTCTGTGTGCAGGTCTACTTCTCCCTGGCCTCCAGCCCTGTCCGGGGACTCTACCTGCTGGTCACATCTGTGCTGTTGTGGAGTGTTGGGCTTATATCTGCACATTAACTCACCCATTACATTACTACAGGAGGACTCTAACTAAAAGGGTCTAGCACCTGATGACACTGCTTTCTGTAACCAGAATTTGGGAACAGAGGCACCTAGTGGCAGACTAGCTAACTGCACCTGCATTCATGTTTGGAATGTAATACACCTGTATGAGAAAATGATCCCAAGACAGTAATGTTGCAGTATATGTATCTATGAGTGAGTGATATTATTGTTAAAATTGTGTAAGCCACACTTACAACATACTCGACATTTGAGCTATTCCTCTGTAAGGACTATCTCTTTTCGTATGATGTACCCCTACTATTAAATGTACTATGAAGTGATGTACCTGTTACTCTATATTGTGAAAACAATAAAAATGTTACTTAAAAAAAAAAAAGTAAAATTAATACAGGTTCTAATAAAGTTATGTATATAAAAAAAAATTACAGGGGTTCTAAAAATATACGTATACAAAAATGACAGGGGTTCTAATCTATCCCTAATCTCCACTTTTACCAAGTTGTAATGTAACTGTAATGTCTGCCTTAATTTTGTTATGTTCTGTTGGTGCTATATAAATCCTGTATAATAATAATAAAAAATAATAATAATAATCTATCACAAACTAAACAATTTTTTTTTCTTTTTATTTACTTTTAAATGTTGGATTTTACTTTAACCTCTTGCCTACTGGGCACTTTCACCCCCTTCCTACCCAGGCCAATTTTCTGATTTCAGCACTGTCACACTTATGCCCTGTACACACGATCAGACATTCCGACATCAAAATCCTGTATTTATTTCCGACGGATGTTTGCGCAAACTTGTCTTGCATACACACAGTCACACAAATGTTGTCGGAAATTCAGAACGTCAAGAACGCGGTGACGTACAACACGTACAACGAGCCAAGAAAAATGAAGTTCAATAGCCAGTGCGGCTCTTCTGCTTGATTCCGAGCGTGCGTGGAATTTTGTGCGTTGGAATTGTGTACACACGATCAGAATTTCCGACACCGGATTTTGTCGGAAAATTTGAGAACCAGCTCTCAAATTTTTGTTGTTGGAAATTCCGACAACAAATGTCCGATGGAGCCTACACACGGTCGGAATTTCCGACAACAAGCTCACAACGAAAATTTGTTGTCGGAAATTCCGTGTACGCGGCATTTCAATGACAATTGTGCGTTCATGCAACAATGTACGCAAATTACATTTTTCCTTTTTTTTTTCACACAAATAGAGCTTTCTTTTGATGTTAATTAATCACCACAGTTTGTTTTTACTTTTTGCTAAACAAACAAAAGAAGATCGAAAATTTAAAAAAAAAGAAAAAAAATTCATAGTTTGTTTATAAAATTTTGCAAACAGGTAATTTTTTTCTTTCACTGATGTGGCTGATGAGGCTGCACTAATGGGCACTGATAGGTGGCACTGATGAGGCGGCACTAAGGAGATGGCACTGATAGGCACTGATAGGTGGCACTGATGGGTACTGATAGGCAGCACTAATGGGCTCTGATAGGTGGTACTTATAGGCGGCACTGATGGGCACTGATAGGTGGCACTGATGGGCACCACTGATAGGTGACACTGATGGGCACTGATTCATAATTTGTTTATAAAATTTTGCAAACAGGTAATTTTTCTCTTTCACTGATGTGGCTGATGAGGCTGCACTAATGGGTACTAATAGGTGGCACTGATGAGGCGGCACTAAGGAGGAGGCACTGATAGGCACTGATAGGTGGCACTGATGGGCACTGATAGGCAGCACTAATGGGCTCTCATAGGTGGTACTGATAGGCGGCACCGATGGTCATGGATAGGTGGCACTGATGGGCACCACTGATAGGTGACACTAATTGACAGCACTGATGGGCACTGATTCATAGTTTGTTTATAAAATTTTGCAAACAGGTAATTTTTCTCTTTCACTAATGTGGCTGATGAGGCTGCACTGATGGGCACTGATAGGTGGCACTGATGAGGCAGCACTAAGGAGGAGGTACTGATGAGGCTGCACTGATAGGCACTGATAGGTGGCACTGATGAGGTGGCACTAAGGAGGAGGCACTGATAGGCACTGATAGGTGGCACTGATGGGCACTGATAGGCAGCACTAATGGGTTCTGATAGGTGGTACTGATAGGTGGCACTGATAGGTGGCACTGAAAGGCACTGATAGGTGACACTAATTGGCAGCACTAATGGGCACTGTTGGGACTGCACTGATAATCAGGACACTGACAATTAGTGCCCCTGATGATCAGCCATGTCCCTTTAACACAAGCTGCTGTTCTGTCAAAAGAGCCACTGACACGTACCTTGTATGTGAGCCTGACGTGCAGAGGGAGACCTCTCGTACAGCCCTGGTTCCCAGATCACTGGAGTTGAGGACAGTGACCGTAGGAGCACAGTGGGGTATGAGTGCCTGGTGGATTCTCTGGAACTGGAGATGATGTCCACTGGGAGACACTGGAACTGACTGGAGTGCCGGGTGCAGGTAAGCTGGATGCAAGTCAGCAGATAAGCCGGATGCAGGTCAGCAGGATGCAGGTGAGCTGGATGCAGGTCAGCAGGCTGCAGGTAAGCTGGATGCAGGTCAGCAGGCTGCAGGTGAGCTGGATGCAGGTCAGCAGGATGCAGGTAAGCTGGATGCAGGTCAGCAGGCTGCAGGTAAGCTGGATGCAGGTCAGCAGGGTGCACACAGCAGGCAGAAGCAAGGTCAGACAAGCCGGGTCATACACAGTGGATCAGTTCAACAGATTCGGCAGGCAAGGAATAGTCAAGTTCGGGCTGGTTTCTGGTAACAGGAGATCAGACAGGCAGGTAAACAGAATCAGAGTCAGGGAAAGCCAAGGTTCAGGATTGGAGACAGCAGCGTGGTCAGAGAGCCAGGTCAGGTGATCGGATGCTGATTACAGGAACAGGTCACAGGTGAAGCTGCAGATCAAACAGCAAGTGCTGAATTGTGGAAGCCCCTCTTAAAGGCCACTGGGCGCCAAAGCCGAATCACTGTGCGTGCGATCTCTGCGATCGGCACATGTGCATTGGCGCACGCCTGTTCGTTACTGGGAACCTGTTGGTGGGGATGCGCCTGAGCCCTGTTGCAGGTCTGGAAGTAGTATGTCCATGACATTGCCCCCCCCTTAAGGGCAACCTCCGGGTGCCCAAAAGAGCTCTTTTATGAGGATGTCTGCGGAAGAAGGCCTGGATCAGTTCTTGGGCATGCACATTTTGCTTAGGTTCCCATGAGTTCTCCTCTGGTCCATAGCCCTTCCATTTGATTAAAAATTGAAGTTGGTTACCTCTTCTCCTGCAGTCTACGACAGCCTCCACCTCATACTCCTCATCCTTATTAATAATAACGGGTCCGGGTGGCCCCGTTCCTCTGTCCGGGAAAGGGTCGGGTACTGTGGGTTTAAGCAGAGACACGTGAAACACCGGGTGCACTTTGAGCGACTCAGGCAGGGTAAGTTCATAGGAGACCTCATTCAATTTCCTTTTAACTGGGAAAGGGCCAATGAATCTGGGTGCCAGCTTCTTTGAAGGGCAAGCCATCTTGAGGTTGGTGGTAGATAACCACACCTGATCACCTGGTTGGAGACGTAATTCACCTCTTCTCTTCCTGTCATAAAGCCTCTTGTTGGTTGCCTGCGCCTTGGCCATAGCTTCTTGCAACAACTTGTTGTTGCGACCCAGGAACTCGACAGTGCTTTGTACTGCTGGAACAGGAGATTCTGGAATAATGTTAGGCAGGAAGACAGGATGGAACCCATAGTTCGCAAAGAACGGTGACTGACCTGTGGCTGAATGGCTGGCATTGTTGAAAGCAAATTCCGCTAAAGGCAACAGTGCTACCCAATCATCTTGGACAAATGAGGTAAAGCAACGGATGTACTGTTCCAGGGTTTGGTTCGTCCTTTCAGTTTGTCCGTTAGTCTGGGGGTGGAAAGCAGATGACATGGAAAGTTCAATTTTCAGAATTTGGCATAGTGATCTCCAGAAGCGGGAGGTGAACTGGACTCCCCTGTCAGATACAATGTTGGTTGGTACCCCATGCAGCCTTACGATCTCCCTGATGAACACCCGGGCGGTTTCCAAAGCAGACGGCGTACTCTTTAGGGGTATGAAGTGGGCCATCTTAGAAAGACGGTCAACCACTACAAAGATAGCTGTATGTCCTTCAGAAGGGGGTAGTTCCACTACAAAGTCCATGGCAATCATGCTCCAGGGTCTGTCAGGAATTGGTAGTGGTCTGAGGAGGCCCCAGGACTTGGTCCTGGCAGACTTGCTTTGGGTACAGATGACACATGACTTAACATAGTCCTTGCAATCTTCCTCAAGCTTCGGCCACCAAAACATGCGCTGGATTAGTTCACGAGTCTTGTGAACCCCAAAATGTCCGGCCAGCGGGTGGTCGTGACACAGGCTCAACACTTCTGTCCGGCAACTTTCTGGCACAAAAATTTTGCTGTCCTTCCAAAGCATCCCATCCCTGGGTATCAAGATTGATCCTGGAGGACCGGACACCCCCTCTGAGGCTTGTTTTAGACCGGACATCAGGTCTGTCTGGAAAAGCAGAAAGTTGCCCTCAGATAAGATGGTGTCCGGAACTGAAGTTTCTTTGGGGTCATCGTACATCCGAGAGAGAGCGTCAGGCTTGATGTTCTTTGATCCTGGCCGGTAGGTGATGTGAAATGAAAATCTGGAAAAGAATAACGCCCATCGTGCCTGACGCGGCTTCAAACGTTTGGCAGTTCGTAAATATTCCAGATTTTTATGATCCGTGTAAATAAGTATGGGATGTGCCGCTCCCTCTAGCAGGTATCGCCATTCTTCGAGTGCGGCTTTAATGGCCAAAAGTTCACGGTCCCCCACATCATAATTCTTCTCTGCAGGCGAAAGCTTCCGAGAGAAGAATGCTATGGGGTGCATGAGATCCTTGAGTCCTTGGCGCTGAGAAATAACTGCCCCCACAGCTGTTTCTGAGGCATCAACCTCGAGTAGGTAAGGAAGAGAGGGATCCGGATGGCTCAAGATGGGGGCAGAGGTAAAGAGTCCCTTTAGGGTAGAGAAGGCAGCTTGAGCCTGGGGATTCCACTGGAATCGGACGTTTTGTCTTGTTAGCTGGGTGATCGGAGAGATAATTGCAGAAAATCCTTTGATGAACCTTCTGTAAAAATTGGCGAAGCCAACAAAACGTTGCACCCCCTTTTTATCTGAGGGTGCAGGCCAGTCCAGAACAGCTGTGACTTTTTGTGGGTCCATCTTGAACCCTTCTGTGGAAATTACCAGGCCCAGAAATTGGATACTCTGCCGCTCAAATTCGCATTTTTCTGGTTTGGCATATAAGCCATGCTGACGGAGTCGGCAGAGTACCATCTTGACGTGTTTCCGGTGCTGATCCAAGGATGAGGAAAAGATCAGGATATCGTCTAAGTAGGCTATGACGAAAATGTCCAGATAATCTCTGAAGATATCATTTATCAGGTGCTGGAAGGTCGCAGGGGCATTACACAGGCCGAAGGGCATCACCAGATATTCATAATGGCCAAACCTGGTACGGAAGGCCGTTTTCCACTCGTCCCCTGCACGAATGCGAACCAAATTGTAGGCCCCACGAAGATCGAGTTTGGTGAACACAACAGTAGTTCTTAATCTTTGAAAAAGCTCAGGTACCAGGGGTAAGGGATACCGGTTCTTGACCGTGACCTTGTTCAGCTCCCGGTAGTCCACACAGGGACGCAATGAGTGGTCCTTCTTCTCCACAAAAAAGATCCCTGCCCCAGCTGGAGAGGTGGATGGCCGGATGAACCCCCTCTTAAGGTTTTCGTCAACATATTCCTTTAAAACCTCCAACTCCCGCTCAGACAGAGGAAAAATTCGCCCAAAGGGGATTTCAGCTCCGGGCAGTAACTCAATCGGGCAATCGTAGGAACGATGAGGAGGAAGTGTCTCTGCCCCTCGTTTACTAAAAACGTCTAAGAACTCGTGATACTGTTCAGGTACTGCTGAGCGTAACTCTGAGTCAGCTTCCAGGCACAGCAAAGGACCAGATATCTTGGAAGGTAAGGGCAGACAATGTTCTTGACAGTAGAGGGACTGAAACCTGATTTCTCCGGAGCCCCAGTCAATTTGCGGGTTGTGGGCCTGAAGCCACGGTAGACCCAAGATGATCGGGAACAGAGGGGAAGCAATAGCATCAAACTTAAGCAGTTCCTTGTGGTTTGAGACAGTAATTACAGGCAGTGGGGGAGTCTCTTGAGTCACCTGGCCAGATTTAATACGGGATCCATCTGCCAAGAAAACAGACAGTCCTTGAGCCCTGTGCTGGAGTGGAATGCGTTGTTGGTTGGCAAAGTTCAAATCAATAAAACAACTGCATGCACCAGAGTCTATTATTGCAGTAACAGACACAGTCTTTCCAGAAAACTGAAGGGTGATGGGAATAGCCAGGTGAGTAGAGAGAGCTGGGTGACTGTGTGGTGGGGTGGATGAAGATCTACGGTACTTGGCAGGACACGAATGTACATAATGGCCTGGTCCCCCGCAGTACAAGCACAGGTTGAGCTGTTGCCGACGTAGACGTTCCTCAGCAGACAATGCGGGTCTCATTAGTCCGACCTGCCCAGATTTCTGAAAGTCCGGTTTTAGTTTGGTTGGTGCAGAATTAACTGGGACCGGTCTAAGGGGAACAGGGCGAGAGGTCGTAGGCACTTGGGGTAACATCCAAGTTGGTTGAGTCTGCTGGGTCACCCTCTCCATCCTGCGTTCCCGAAGACGACGGTCTATCTGAATAGTTAGGGTCATCAAGGATTCCAGGGAATTTGGTACACCGACCCGAGCCAGTTCATCCTTTAGTCCTTCTGACAAGCCTAGGCGAAACTGGTGCCGTAAAGCTGCATGGTTCCACTGGGTATCCGCGCTCCAGCGTCTAAAGTCCATTATATAATCTTCGACCACTCTGCGGCCCTGCTGGAGCGTGCTAAGAGCAGCTTCGGCAGTGGAAGTTCGTTGGGGGTCATCATATAAGAGTGACATTGCGTCAAAGAAGGATGACAGAGAGTCCAGAGAAACATGGTGTTCTTCCAGCAGGTGATGAGCCCAGGCTTGTGGATCTCCCAGCAGAAGTGAGACAACAAAACCCACCTTGGTGTTTTCCCGCGAAAAGGTTAAGGGTAGTAAGGAAAAGTACAGCTCACATGCATTACGGAAAGTCCGAAACTTGCTTCGATCCCCAGAAAACTTCTCCGGAATTGGGACCCTGGGTTCTGGAGATAACATCATTACAGGGAGTGCGGGGGAAGCCTCTGATGACAACCCACTGGAAGAAGGATTGGTAATACTCGTCCGGGACTGCACTTGTCTCACCAGGTGTTCATAGCTGTCCTGAAGAGATTTCACCTCTTGAGTGAGGACGGAGAGTAATTGGCAGATTTCATCAGTAGCAGAGGTCCCTCTTGCAGGCTCAGGCATGGCTGTTTGATACTGACACGTACCTTGTATGTGAGCCTGACGTGCAGAGGGAGACCTCTCGTACAGCCCTGGTTCCCAGATCACTGGAGTTGAGGACAGTGACCGTAGGAGCACAGTGGGGTATGAGTGCCTGGTGGATTCTCTGGAACTGGAGATGATGTCCACTGGGAGACACTGGAACTGACTGGAGTGCCGGGTGCAGGTAAGCTGGATGCAAGTCAGCAGATAAGCCGGATGCAGGTCAGCAGGATGCAGGTGAGCTGGATGCAGGTCAGCAGGCTGCAGGTAAGCTGGATGCAGGTCAGCAGGCTGCAGGTGAGCTGGATGCAGGTCAGCAGGATGCAGGTAAGCTGGATGCAGGTCAGCAGGCTGCAGGTAAGCTGGATGCAGGTCAGCAGGGTGCACACAGCAGGCAGAAGCAAGGTCAGACAAGCCGGGTCATACACAGTGGATCAGTTCAACAGATTCGGCAGGCAAGGAATAGTCAAGTTCGGGCTGGTTTCTGGTAACAGGAGATCAGACAGGCAGGTAAACAGAATCAGAGTCAGGGAAAGCCAAGGTTCAGGATTGGAGACAGCAGCGTGGTCAGAGAGCCAGGTCAGGTGATCGGATGCTGATTACAGGAACAGGTCACAGGTGAAGCTGCAGATCAAACAGCAAGTGCTGAATTGTGGAAGCCCCTCTTAAAGGCCACTGGGCGCCAAAGCCGAATCACTGTGCGTGCGATCTCTGCGATCGGCACATGCGCATTGGCGCACGCCTGTTCGTTACTGGGAACCTGTTGGTGGGGATGCGCCTGAGCCCTGTTGCAGGTCTGGAAGTAGTATGTCCATGACAGCCAACTTGTCAACTACGGTACACGATATAATGAGTAACCAACAACATGGCCGCCTCCAAGGCGGCGACAACTTTTTTATCTCTTAGCCGGTGTTCTGTGAAAACAGCCAAGTCATCAAAATCTGAAATTACTGGAGAGTCACCGGAAGTGACGTAATTGGAGATTGTGATGAGTTGGCTCTTTTGACAGAGCCCCGTTTATCAGCTCACTTTTTTCTCTCCTCACTCTGTCAGCGTGAGGAAAGAAAAGCCGATAACCGACTTGTGTTGACATCCATAATCGGCTGTCATTGGACACAGCTGATCACATGGTAAAGGGCCACTGTGATTGGCCCTTTACCCTGATCTGTGATCAGCTGAGTGTGGAGGACAGAGTGCACTGCTCGTGCGCCCCCCCCTGATCATGGGAGAACGTCCATGTACAGTACGCCCTCCCTGCAGAGTAAGCCTGTGCTGTAGCCATCTTTGGCTATAGTGCGGACAGGAAGGAGTTAAAGAGAAAATATATCCAACGTGGAGTTCCCCCTTTAAGTGGGATGTGGAAAAGGCCTTGATCTTCCATCTTCTGTCCTACATGGTACTAATGTCCACCCCAGCTGAGCCCACACTGTATGTGCGTCATCACTATTAGGATCTCGTGAATATTTTTATGCTACACAAATAAATAAAATAAATGAAAGGAGACCAACTGGGGCACCATTCTCCTCACCGTCTGATATGATTTGATGACTCCGGGGTGAGATGAATTCTGCGCTCACTACGGACAAGCATGACAAAGATTTCATTTTTGTGTACGGTGATCTGATGACACGCTGACAGCGAGATGAAACTTATCAAGCTTTCAGCACAAATAAAGTCCACGGTAAATGGAGCCATCCTGGGAGGCGCTGATCGCAGGATAGAATCACGTTTTTTACTGCAGCAATAGACACCGACCTTCCCGCAGCCGTCGAGGAGGAGGAGGCAAATCGTTGAAGATTTGATTAGTGTAAAGTATTACTGGAAAGCAAAAAGAAAATATTAAACTTTGGTGTCTCTTGGAAGTCTCTGAAATAAGTCCAAAGATTGCAGAGAGATTCTATCTATCCATCTATTTCCCCCCCCCCCCCCTTCTTTCTAACATGATACATTTTAATTGGTTGTAAACCTCAGATATGATATATGAACAAAGCATATCCCTCTATAGTGTGCACTTGTCTCAATCCAGAGTACTAAGTGTAATTTCTGTCTGCTGCTTTGTTCCTTTGCTAAAAAAATGAGAAATGAGAGAAAAATGGTGACAGGGAAGGGACCTCCAGCTGATTGACATCCTCAGTTCTGTTTTTGTGAGCTGTCTGGACGGAGGCATGTCTCTTCTCTCCAATAAGCTCTCAGAGCTCTCCTTACTGAGCTCTGCAGGGTGTGATTTCAACTCTCAGACCCCTTTTTTCTGAACTCACAAACGAGTTTTATAAATTCTAGACTTTGAACAGCTGTAGACAGGGCCAGTCCTCCTGTACTGGGCCCGGGCCCCATCAGTTCAAAAGGGGGCCAGGGCACCTGATGAGCAGGAGGGCTGGCAGTGCTGTCTTATTGCACACACTGATCCTCTTCTGCTTCCCCCTGCAATTCTTCCTGCTTCTCCTCCTCTTTCTCCCTCTGGCTGTACAGCAGGGGGCTTGGTTCTAGCACATGCGCTCCTTCCATCTGCTGTCCGGGTTCCCATGTGTGCTCCTTTCCCCTGCAGCACTGCCAGCTTTCCTCCTCTTCTTCCCTGCCAGGCAGCTTCTGTGGGCACGTAGGGGGATGTGGAGAGCGGGGGGGGGGGGGGATGGGGCCGGCAAATATGTTGTTTACTGGCTCCTTCCTTTCCTGAATGAACACAGTAAGCGAACAGTACCAATCAGCCCTGTGGCCATTCATCACTGATGCATAGTAAATTGTGCTTACCATGCTTCAGTTTGAAAAAGGACAGGAAGCCTCAGGGTGCTTCCTATTCATTCACCTGTGCAACTGAGGCTACAGAAAAAGGGACTGATAAATCGACAGTATGTCGTCAGTCACTTTCAGCTGGGGGGGGCCCTGTCAGGAAGGCTGTGTGGGGACCCGTGATTTCTAACTGCAGCCTTGGCTGTAGAGGAGAGAAGAAAGATAAACAGGTACAACTTATGTAGGAGGATTTGTTTAATCTCTGTGTATCACCTGAGGCCAGTCAATTCAATGGGTATATGTAAGGATCTACAACCACTTTATATAAAATGTTTCCATTTTAATTACAGACCTTAATTTGGATCCAGTGACATCATGACTGGCTCTGTGCTTCTCTATGCAATGCAAACAGGTCATGGCTGGTGGGAGGGACCAGCATGGTGCTGTCCACAGCTTCCTGAAAACATCACAGACCCTGCTTCAGCACTCCTCACAAAAGCCCTCAGCATTGATGCAAGCAGTGGGCTTGCTTTTGGGGGGATGTATGTGTAGCAAGGTCCCAGGGCTCCTTCGGTCTAATGAGAACCTCCAGGGCCAGAGATAGCGGACATTCTTCTGTATATGGTGGGTTGTGAGGCATAGTGGGTGCAAAGTAGTTAAAGTCATTGGGCGCCAGACACTTCTTGAATGCAAAAGAGATTTTTATTTCTCTTAATAGAACTTTGGGAGAGAGGGTTAGGTCCAGGACACCCTTAGGTAGTTGCAAGATTAATTGGCAGACTCCGAGACTTCAATAGGAGGACAGCCATGCAGGGAAAGGCATCCAGCAAGACGCCACATCTACATGTGTAGGAATGCTGTCTCCTATGGCAACAGTCTTTAACAGTTCCTAATACAAGTTGTAACAGTTCCTTCACTTCCACTACAATCACCTCTTGTAGTTCTTCAGCCCTCTGAGCTCCCCGTCTCTCTCACTAGACTAGATGATTCTCTGCCACTAAATCCCTTGAGCTCCTCCAATCTCCATGGTGGTATCTTCCTCAAGTGTCACCCCCGCCTCTCTGCTGGGTCCCTAGCTTGGCACTTAAGATACGTCTCAAGCTTCACCCCACTGGCCTGCTCGGTCCCTGGCCTGGCACACAAGGCTGCTCTGCAAGCGTCACCTCCGCTGGCTGGGTACCTGGCTCGATACCCACTGAAGTTTCCAGATTCTTCACCGTCCCGCTCTGGTGAGAATACTGCTCCGGTACTTTCTTCAGTTACTCACTGTGGTCCCTGGTAATAAGGTGATTGGTTCCTTTGTGGTGACAGCTTCCCCTCTACCTCTGACCACGACAGGTTCTCCGGCCGGCAGATCCGTCACTTCTGGTTGGACTGCAAGCCGCAATCCCAACCCTACGCTGCTCTCTTGCTTCTGGATAGGACCTCAGACAGCCTAGCAGCCAGATGTGCCCGGGATGGGCCCCATCTCTGGCCTAGCAGCCCGGGCAATACAACACACGTCCACTCAGACAGCCGTACAGGTGGCACAGAACACCGATCACCTGACTCCAACCGAATATATAGGCTCTCCCAGCAGGCCAAGGGATTTAGGAAAACCCCTGCCCCTTGGCTGAGATACCCCATATACCCATAATCTGACCTTGCAGTGCCCTTCTCATATCTAATGCCACCAGGCACCCGGCCGCCTAGCGGAAAAAGAGAGAAGCGCAGCAATTACAGACTTTGAGTGAAATCAATTAATCCTCAACAATTAGCCAAGGTAGCTATACCTTGGCAGGTAAATTTAGGAGCAACCATGCCTAAACACCAGGGTGCTACCTATGCAAATATCAAAATGACTTGATGGGTGGGTGCCAGTTTGGAGAAGTGGGTATTCCTAGGGCCTAGGCAGGCTGCATTTGTATTCAAATGGTTCAATCCATTTAGCACCATATCCCAATGCCCAATCATAGGCGTGCGCACAGGGTGTGCCGAATGTGCCTAGGCACACCCTAAGCACCCCATGCACATTAGCATTATTGCTCTGTGTGCCAGCAGGAAGATGGGAAAGATCTCCATCTTACCGACTTGGTCATAAGAGAAGGGCTTGCGTCCTTCTCTTGCACTGTGCCGGCAGGGAGATTGTTCTCCCTGCTGGCGACATATATATATAGACACACATATGTGCTTGAGCTTTAGGGTGCACACACCTATGTGCCCAGTGCTCGGGTTATGGTGACACCGTAATATACCTCAATTACATTACAAGAGATAGCAAGCACACTGCCCATATACTTTAGAAATGTAATTGTAACAAGCAGATTTCCCTAGGTAACCTCCACATGTGATGCTGTACCTCCATGATGGAAAGAACTGAAATCCAGGGAATGAAAGGAATGCACCAGGGACAATCAGGTTGGGGAAGAAAGCGTTAGAAGATGTTGCATGTCCCCCAGCCAGGAAATGAAGCGGGCTCTATATTATTTGCTGTAGCTTCCAATGCACACTGTGAGAAGCTCACAGTGTGCAATGAAATCAGAGTAAGCAATTCTAGTATTCCACTTTCTATAAATAGAAATGTCCTCTAATTCTAATTGTGGCTGCAGACCCCTCAATACAGTCTGTAAATTTCCTCAAGGTCAGACTAAGCATCCAGCAGGCTTGATGGATTTATGGATTTTGGGTTTAGACTTTTTCTAGAAATACTCAATCACAGCAAATCACTGCTTTGGTTTTATAGTCCCCAGCCCACCACTTCTCCTGATTAAAAAGACCCCGATGGATTTGTTGCAAATATGTATAACTTACCAACAATTCATCAAAATACTTCTATATCTGATGGGTGCCATTCGATTCCTTCCATCAGGATTAAAACCTATTGATTGCACAGTGCAATGGTCTTCATCACATATAAGGCTTCTGTCACGGATCAGTGACCTTCCATGCTGGGGTATCCTATCCATCCCTTGACATCGAGCCCATAAAAAAAGAATACTTTTGTCATACAAGTTATTTACATCTAAACTGGCTACATAAAATAAACACAAAAAGGGAGATTTACTAAGACTGGAGCACTCAGAATCTGTTACGGCTGTGCATAGTAGCCAATCAGCTTCTTTTCCAATATTTCTATTCAGGAAATTTTAACAAGTACAAAGTCAGCATAGTCAGGAAGTAATTGCTCATTAACCACTTCAATACCGGGCATTTTCACCCCCTTCCTGCCCAGGCCAATTTTCAGTTTTCAGTGCTGTCGCATTTTGAATGACAATTGCGCGGTCATACAACACTGTACCCAAAAGAAATCTTTATCATTTTTTCCCCCGCAAATAGAGCTTTCTTTTGGTGGTATTTGATCACCTTTGTGGTTTTAATTTTTTGCGCTATAAACAAAAGTAGAGTGATATATTTGAAAAAAACAAACGGGTCCCTCCTGTGGACGTCATTTGACTATGGGCGGGGTATGAAGTGGTTCACAAACTGGTGATGGTTCGGTTTCAGCACAGGAGAGCATATTTTGATGTGAAATTTAATGTATCATCATCCACATATTAGATTTACATGAAAGATTCATACCTAAACAGAAAAAAGAAAAAGTTTTAAACCATAGATAGACACTGTAGAACTTATGAAATGTAAAGACTCTGGTCCGGCCGCACCTGGAGTATGCTGTCCAGTTCTGGGCACCAGTCCTCGGGAAGGATGTACTGGAAATGGAGCGAGTACAAAGAAGGGCAACAAAGCTAATAAAGGGACTGGAGGATCTTAGTTATGAGGAAAGGTTGCGAGAACTGAACTTATTCTCTCTGGAGAAGAGACGCTTGAGAGGGGATATGATTTCAATATACAAATACCGTACTGGTGACCCCACAATAGGAAAAAAACTTTTTCGCAGAAGAGAGTTTAACAAGACTCGTGGCCACTCATTTAAATTAGGAGAAAAGAGGTTTAACCTTAAACTACGTAGAGGGTTCTTTACTGTAAGAGCGGCAAGGATGTGGAATTCCCTTCCACAGGCGGTGGTCTCAGCGGGGGGCATCGATAGCTTCAAAAAACTATTAGCCACTTAAGGACTAGCCTCGTTTTGGATTTTAGGTGTTTACATGTTTAAAACAGTGTTTTTTGCTAGAAAATTACTTAGAACCCCCAAACATTATATATTGTTTTTTTTCTAATACCCTAGAGAATAAAATGGCGGTCATTGCAATACTTTTTTTTGCACCGTATTTGCGCAGCGGTCTTATAAGCGCACTTTTTTTGGAAAAAATTCACTTTTTTGAATAAAAAAATAAGACAACAGTAAAGTTAGCCCAATTTTTTTTTATATTGTGAAATATAATGTTACGCCAAGTAAATTGATACCCAACATGTCACGTTTCAAAATTGCGCCCGCTCGTGGAATAGCGTCAAACTTTTACCCTTAAAAATCTCCATAGGCGACATTTAAAAAATTCTACAGGTTGTATGTTGTAGTAGGTCTAGGGCTAGAATTATTGCCCTCGCTCTACCGGTTGCGGTGATACCTCACATGTGTGGTTTGGCCACCGTTTTCATATGCGGGCGCTACTCACATATGCGTTCGCTTCTGCGCGCGAGCTCGTCGGGACAGGGCGCTTTAAAATTTTTTATTTCTTTTTTAATTATTTATTTTACTTTATTTTATTTATTTTTTCACTGTTTAAAAAAAAAAATTTGGATCACTTTTATTCCTATTACAAGAAATGTAAACATCCCTTGTAATAGAAAAAAGCATGACAGGTCCTCTTAAATATGAGATCTGGGGTCAAAAAGTCCTCAGATCTCATATTTAGACTGAAATGCAAAAAAAAAAAAAGTTGTTTAAAAAAATGACACAAAAAAAATGTGCCTTTAAGAGAAGTGGGCGGAACCGACGTAATGACGTCGCTCCGGCCGTCCTAAGGTATAGAGACGGGTGGGGGCCATCTTAGCCTCACTCGTCTCTATACTGAGGAAGAGAAAGGACCCGATCGCCTCCGCCGCTACCGACGGCTCCGGTAAGCGGCGTAGGGCGCGGGAGAGCGGTGAGAGGGGGGGGCACCTCTCCCGCCGCCGATAACGGTGATCTCGCGGCGAACCCGCCGCAGAGACCACCATTATCGTGTACAGAATCGCTGGCCCTGAAGATGGATACCTCGGTTGTGGCAGCAGCTGCTGCCGTTACCGAGATATCCATCTTTAAAGTAATGACGTATATATACAGTGGCTGGTCCTTAAGTGGTTAGATAAGCACCTGTATGACCGCAACATACAGGGATATACAATGTAATACTGACACATAATCACACACATAGGTTGGACTTGATGGACTTGTGTCTTTTTTCAACCTCACCTACTATGTAACTATGTAGGAATAGCATCAAGCGATGAGGTTTCATTACATTCAATGTCTTCCCCTCTCATCTCTCTAGAAATCTACAAAGCTTGGAAGGGAAATGCTTATATAATATAATTCTAATTCTGGAACACCTCTTCTTGCTCTCGGTATTGCACAGGTGTATTTCAATGTGTAGCATGGGAAACAGTGAGGACTAAATCCCCTTCCCCCTTTGCTACAGCTACTCCATGCAACCTACTAACTTAACTCCTGTGTAGTCCCAGGGACCGTAATTGGTCCGAGGGCCCACCAAAAGGCAAATTCAGATTGAAGGAAGAGAGAACGGGAAAAGAGATGACAGAAAGAAGAATAAAGGGTGCCAATCAGCTTCTAACTTCAGCTTGTTCAATTAAGGCTTGGCGATAAAACCTTGAAGCTGATTGGTTTCTATGCACTAGATTTCGCACTCTCCATTTTTAGTACATAACCACCATTGCCATTTTAGGACAAAGGAAACCCTACTGTAAAAAAAGTAGGTTCTACTTATGGGGCTTCATCCATCAGCCAGATGCATGGGTAAGAGTTCAACAAAGTAGGACCACTGTGTAGTCATAAACTTACATTATGTGGGAATGGTAAGTTAAACGCCAACTCTGACCATTGTTTTTTTTTTTTTAAAAGGGACCCTGGAGCTGTGGTGATGTTATGCTGCACCATTCTCCACCAGCCAGCAAGAAGAGTGCTAAAACCAAGCAAGTCCATAGATTTCTATGCAGAGCGCTAAGAATCCTAGGAGTTGTAGTTTGAGATGACAGCCATATAATGGAGCCAATTGTCTCCATACACTACAGATCCCAATAAGTACTATGCAGAAGGAGGAGTGAGAGATATTTTATTATTAAACTGAAAGTTCTTCCTCTTGGCACTGAGGGAGTTAGAGAGAGAGAGTACCTCTGTCTGAATGTTCACCTGCCAGCGGGAGACCATAGTGGCAGAGATCCGAGCCTGAGATTGGGAGTGAGGACACCCGGGGGGCAGCGCAGCACCACCCACTTCACAGCACCTGCTCCCACTAGGTATGAATGGCCATTAACAACACATTTCCCTAGGTAAGGGTGACCAATAACAATCTCTTCTCCCTAGGTAGGGATGTCCAATAACAATTTCTTGCCCCTAGGCAGAGATGATTTAAAAAAGTCCCTTCCCCCTAGGTAGGGATGGCCGATGACAATTTGTTCTCCTTAGGTAGAGATGGCCAATAACAATCCCTAGTTCTTTTTTTCCAGAACAGCCCAGTAGGAAGTTCCTGGCCACTGTGCATTCTGGGAAGGGGGTATTTATTGGGTAGAGCCATGTGCTCTCTCTCTTCTCTTACCTCGGGGTCCTCCTGGCCTGAGGATGTGTTGCTGCAAGTTCTGCAAGTAGGCCCAGAAGCCTGCCTGGGGCCTGCTAATCCTGTGGTGGTCCTTAGACTGTCTTGCCTGTGTGGAAGAAGCCGAGCCAAGCTAAGGCGTTCCAGGGAAGGACCCTTGCTGGAAAAAAGCCAGGATGAAGGCTGGTCTCCCAGGAGGGCCTGGTAACTCATTTGGAGGACGCACCTATACCTAAACTACTCTTACAGTGTTGCCGGATGGCTTAAAGGTTCTGACCCTGTGAAGTTGAATCATATTCAACAATCTAAACCATGGTAACTAGCTCCTGGCTGCTAAGTCTGTGAGAGAGACTTGTCCAGGAGTTCTACTGGCTGCTAAGTCTGTAAGAGAGGCTTATCCAGAAATTCTACCGGCAGCTAGGTCTGTGTGAGAGGCCTATCCAGGTAGATGGGAATGAGGGACAACTACTAGAAAACGTATATAGGCATAGGACCATGGACTCAGCCCTGGGGTGAATGTAAGCTTGCCCCCTGTCTCTGGAGGTACCTCCTTGCTCCCAGTAGACCCAGGAAGGCGCTACATTTGTGTGCGCAAAAAAAAGGGGCATATTGCATTCTAGCGCAGCATGTCCCAACACACTGTAACGCATTGCAACATGCTACTACTGCAATTCCTTTTGACAAAGCAGCAGCGTGCATTCCCACCAGCAAACATGCTTTGTGCACTGTGTGGTATGAACAAGCCCTTTGTGAGTGGACTGGGCAATATTCGTGGATGAGTAGTTAGGCACTAATTTGCCTCATCTAAATCGAATCTTACTTTGTAAAAAAACCCGATTTTCCTATCTCTAGTTCTAACCAAAAATACGAAGGATGAAGTGGATGGAAGGTAAGCAGATTCTCTGAGCACGTGGGAGACGGTGTGTCAAGCCCAATCTACAAATAAATCTGGACGTGGGATTTGGTTAACTGAGGCCATATTGGATTACACGTGTTTGTTTTTTTTAATAGAGATTGTCTGCAGAATAAGGATGATTGGTGATGCTGTAAAAAGCTCCCTATCTTCCTTCTGTGCAGCGGGTAATTATATTATGTAAGATAAACCTTGCCTGCCTCTCATAGACTGATGACAGGATCATAAGAACCATCTTTATCAGGCCCAGATGGGCATTACTCGCTCAGAACGTGGTTAAATTGAGTCATTGGGACTGCCGATGTTTAACCCTCGATGGCTTCGAAATTTAAGCTTAAAGGGGAACTATTGTGCTTTTAGTGGGTTTGTTCTTGTAGATGGGTCTGAAAATTATTTTGGCCGTGACCATCACATTTCTGCTTCCTGTTTCAGATTTTTATTAAGGTATTTCATATTTAGTGGAGTGCAACCTCTCATGGTTCCCTCAATGAACTGTAGCTCCCCAGTGCCGGCAGCACTCATGCAGCTCCAGACCATGACACTCCCACCACCATGCTTGACTGTAGGCAAGACACACTTGTCTTTGTACTCCTCACCTGGTTGTCACCAAACATGCTTGACACCATCTGAACCAAATAAGTTTATCTTGGTCTCATCAGACCACAGGACATGGATCCGGTAATCCATGTCCTTAGTCTGATTGTTTTCAGCAAACTGTTTGCGGGTTTTCTTGTGCATCATCTTTAGAAGAGGCTTCCTTCTGGGATGACAGCCATGCAGACCAAATTGATGCAGTGTGCGGCGTATGGTCTGAGCACTGACAGGCTGACCCCCCACCCCTTCAACCTCTGCAGCAATGCTGGCAACACTCATACGTCTATTTCCCAAAGACAACCTCTGGATATGATGCTGAGCACGTGCACTCAACTTCTTTGGTTGACTATGGCAAGGCCTGTTCTTAGTGGAACCTGTCCTGTTAATCCGCTGTATGGTCTTGACCACTGTGCTGCAGCTCAGTTTCAGGGTCTTGGCAATCTTCTTATAGCCTAGGCCATCTTTATGTAGAGCAACAATTCTTTATTTCAGATCCTCAGAGAGTTCTTTGCCATGAGGTGCCATGTTGAACTTCCAGTGACCAGTATGAGAGAGTGAGAGCGATAACACCAAATTTACCACCCCTGCTCCCCATTCACACCTGAGACCTTGTAACACTAACGAGTCACATGACACCGGGGAGGGAAAATGACTAATTGGGTCCAATTTGGACATTTTCACTTAGGGGTGTACTCACTTTTGTTGTCAGCGGTTTAGACATTAATGACTGTCTGTTGAGTTATTTTGAGGGGACAGCAAATTTACACTGTTATACAAGCTGTACACTCACTACTTTACATTGTAGCAAAGTGTCATTTCTTCAGTGTTGTCACATGAAAAAGATATAATAAAATATTTACAAACATGTGAGGGGTGTACTCACTTTTATGAGATTCTGTATATACAGTATATATACTGCACATATATATATATATATATACTGCACATATATATATATATATATATATATATATATATATATATATATATATATACTCACTTTATTAGATACACCTGTTCATATGCTTGGTAATACAAATTGCTAATCAGCCAATCATATCGCAGCAACCCAATGCATTTAGGCATCTAGACGTGGGGAAGACAACTTGCTGAAGTTCAAACTGAGCATCAGAATGGGAAAGAAAGGGGTTTTAAAGTGGACTTTTTTCAGCTTTCCATCTATTAAATCTTCTGCCCTTGTTGTTTTTATTTTGGAGAGTAAAACATTCTTTTTCTGCCAGTAAATCCCTTAGACAGCCCATTTCTTGTTTCTTGTCTGGTCATTAGCCTAGGCTTATGACATCATGCACCTCTCTCTCTCTCACTCTCCTGAGAGTTTGCCAGGAAGGTAGGGGGGATGAGTCATACGAGGGTCAATGACAGCTGCAGAGCTGGAGGTGTGCCTCTGTGTGTCTGTGTAAATCCAGGAAGTGAACAGGCAGCAGCTTCAGCCGCCCACAGTTAAAATGGATGCAACCAGACTCAGTGGAGGGAGATTTCTGCAGCATATTTGGCAAGTATAGAATCACAGTATATATCAAATAATATGCAAAGTGGTTGGAGGGAAGCTTCAGAATGGCAAAGATGTTTTTTTTTACAAATTATGTTAGCAGACTGCAGTTCCTCTTTAAGTGACTTAGAACGTGGCATGGTTTGTCAGACGGGCTGGTCTGAGTATTTCAAAAAGTGCTGATCTACTGGGATTTTCACACACAACCATCTCTCGGGTTTACAGAGAATGGTCCGAAAAAGAAAATATCCATCCTGCCTTGTATCAATGGTTCAGGCTGGTGGTGGTGATGTAATGGTGTGGGGGATATTTTCTTGGCACACTTTGGGCCCCTTAGTAACGATTGACCATTGCTTAAACACCACGACCTACCTGAGTATTGTTGCTGACCATGTCCATCCCTTTATGAATACAGTGTACTCATCTTCTGATGGCTCCTTCCAGCAGGATAATGCACCATGTCACAAAGCTCCAATCATCTCACCACTGGACAATGAGGTCCCTGTACTCTAATGGCCTCCACACTCACCACATCTCATCCAATAGAACACCTTTGGGATGTGGTGGAATGGGAGATTCGCATCATGGATGTGCAGCCGACAAATCTGCAGCAACTGTGTGATGCTATCATGTCACTATGGACCAAAATCTCTGAGGAATGTTTCCAACACCTTGTTGAATCTATGCCATGAAGAATGAAGGCAGTTCTGAAGGCAAAAGGGGGTCCAACCCGGTACTAGCAAGGTGTACCTAATAAAGTGTCCGGTGAGTGTTTTGCGTAGTGAGTCTTTTATTTGGTTTTAAACACATGGTATTTATTATCTATGTTTCATGGTGGTGAACCTTACTTTTTTGTTGGACTTTTCTTCTGTCTGGAATATTCGTGAGCCAAGCTTTTTTTTTTTTTCATTTTTAATGTGCTTCACCAAGAGCTTTAAGCTGGCGATGTTAGACGGCCTCGTACATATAAAGGGTCAGCGAACTCCTCCGTGAATCCTAACATCTTTATAATTGACCGCAGGGGGGTACATTATCCCATAGAGGAAGCCTTGGCTTAGCTGATCTCCGGTATTAGAAAGATGTTGGCTGGCCGGGTTATATCTGCAAGTTTTTTTTTAGCAATAACTCTGCACTGGTGTAGTTTGTACCTTATGTTTCCGCCTCTGTCTTTACTTCCCCACTCTTGTTTTTTTCTGCCTGCAAATTTTTTTTTTTTACTGTCAAGGTGGATACTGTCTGCACATTTTTTAACCACTTCAGCCCCGGAAGATTTTACCCCCTTCCTGACCAGAGCACTTTTTACAATTTGGCACTGCGATGCTTTAACTGACAATTGCGCGGTCATGCGTTGCTGTACCCAAGCAAAATTTGCGTCCTTTTTTTCCCACAAATAGAGCTTTCTTTTGGTGGTATTTGATCACCTCTGCGGTTTTTATTTTTTGTGCTATAAACAAAAAAAAAAGCGACAATTTTGAAAAAAAACAAAAAAACATTTTTTACTTTTTGCTATAATAAATATCCCCAATTTTTTTTTAAAAACAAATTTCTTTATCAGTTTAGGCCGATATATATTCTTCTACATATTTTTGGTAAAAAAAAATAGCAATAAGCTTATATTGATTGGTTTGTGCAAAAGTTATGGGAAAGATTTATGGCATCTTTATTATTATTATTTTTTTTTTTTTTACTAGTAATGGCGGTGATCTGCGATTTTTTTGCGGTACTGCAACATTGCGGCAGACAGATCCGACACTTTTTTGGGACCATTAACAATTATACAGCGATCAGTGCTATAAAAATGCACTGATTACTGTGTAAATGTCATTGGCAGGGAAGGGGTTTACACTAGGGGGCGATCAAGGGGTTAATTGTGTGTTCCCTAAGTGTGTTCTAACTGTGTGGGGATGGGAGTGACTAGGAGAGGAGACGTATAGTTTTTCCTACTTAGTAGGAACAAACGATATGTTTCCTCTTCCCTGACAGCACAGGGAAGTTTACACACAAATCTCCGTGCTGGCGCTCGTGCACGCGATCGCGCGTGGCCGGCGGCGATCATGCCCACTGGCCACACACATCAGATCCTCCACGCGCGCCCTCTGGTGGTCGTAAAAGGGTAGGATATACCCGTACAGGATTTCGCCCAGGGGAGCCATTCTGTATATCTGCATGAGCCGGTCGGGAACCGGTTAAATACCCACCGGCACTTGTTTAATAGGTATAGACCCACTGGTGGGTAGACATCCGACTACACTTGATCTTGATATTCTCTGCTGCAGATTATCATGGATTTCACCCAGGTGACAGAAGCAGTTGCTCTGCTCTGAACTTCTCCCTCCCCCTGCACTGAGATTTTCCAGAAAATTTCTGTGTGTGGTAATCAGAACTTCCGTTGTAGACTTCTTGGCTGACCATGACCAGCTTGATCCTCCCCAATAAACTGAATCATGTTGGCTCAAGCTGTTTTTTGAACACCTTAACCACTTCAGCTCCGGGAAGGTTTTACCCCCTTCCTGACCAGGCCATATTTTGCAATACGGCACTGTATTACTTTAGCTGACAATTCCGCGGTCGTGCGACGCTGTACCCAAATAGAATTTTTTCTTACTTTTTTTCCCCACAAATAGAGCTTTCTTTTTGTGGTATTTGATCACCTCTGCGCCAGTATTTATTTTTTGCGCTATAAACAAAAAAAGACCAACAATTTTGAAAAAAAAACTATATTTTTTTACTTTCTGCTATAAAAACATAAAAAAAAAATGTAAAAAAGCAAATGTCCATCAATTTAGGCCAATATGTATTCTGCTACATATTTTTGGTAAAAAAATTCTCAATAAGCGTATAATGATTGCTTTGTGCAAAGTTATAGCTGGCTTGGGGCTGCAGCATCTCCCAAATATTTTAATCTGGATGCAAGATCTTAGATTTTCTATGCATGTTGTATGGATGTTGTATGGTTAGTTGTTCTACATAAACTCTTTAATTCAATATCTTTACGTCATGCTTGTTCAACATTGCATATATTCTTATTATTCTTGCCTTCTATCAATTGTAGACGTATTCACGTCTTGTGTTTAACCACCTACCCCTGAAGAAGAGAACCAATATTGCTGACTCGAAACGCGTTGGATTATCTCTGTGTCCTTATCTTTCCCAACAGAGCAGTGGTTGTTTTCAACTGTATTGTTATCATTGCATATGTTTGTATCTGCATCTTGCAAATCCTGTAGATTGTACATCTCATCTTTTAACTTTTTAAAAAAAAAACAATACTTTTTTATAATTACGTTTTTTTTGATCTGTAGAGGAGCATAGCCCTTTAAAGTCCCAGTTAGAGGAAAACTTCCACTGTTTGCAATTTAGTGTCTACAAACTATGGGATATTAAAAAACATTTTTTTTTTAACTAGTAATGGCGACGATCAGCGACTTATAGCGGGACTGCGATATTGCGGCAGACAAATCGGATGCCTAACTGACACTTTTTGGGGACCAGTGACACTAATACAGTGATCAGTGCTAAAAAATCTGCACTGTCATATACACTGGCTGGGAAGGGGTTAACATCAGGGGCGATCAAAGCGTTAACTGTGTGCCTAAGTTGTGCCTACTCACTGTGGCGGAGGTGCTTTGACTTGGGGAAGGCAAAGATCTGTGTTTCTGCTTTGTAGAAATACAGGATCAGTCTCTTCCCTTCCGAAAGAACAGCAATCTGCCTTGTTTACATAGGCGGATTGTCATTCTGCCTGTGCCCCGTGTAACCAGCGGGTGCCAGTGGACATCGGGTGTATAATCACAACCGGAGTGGGTCAGTACTTGATCTGACACTTCTGGGTCTGGGGTGCCCGCGCACTAAAATGAACAATAAATCCCTTTATTGGATCTGTAAATACTCCCCAGCTCCACCGGAGTCATGGATCTGGAATTTTGCACCGCTGTATATAAGTTCAGTAAATGGCTCTATACTAGTCAGTGGAAACTGTTTCACCAGCCAGAGGGTATCTGTCTCTATATTGCCGTTCATCCAGTCCTTAGATTTACACACAACACATGCAGGTTGGTGACCTGACTTTTCTTTCCTGCAGGTAAGCAATACAGCTTGGTCACCCCCCCCAAAACCCAGCCTGTGATTGGATAGTGAAGGAGCAACTGCAGACTGATGAGCTCACACTTCTGCTCACTCTGTTATCTCTTCTAATCAGCATGCTCCTTGTCAGCACATGTGCATGAAGCTCACCTGATTGGCTCCTATTGCTGGTTCTCCCCCTCCCAGTCAACTCTAGTACTTATATGTTTCTTAATTAGTTTTTTTTAATTATTTGCATGGCAATCCACTTTAACATGGATCTGATTTGTAAATTAGGGGTTCTAGTTGCACATACAAATGCCCTGTACATACGATCGGACATTCCGACAACAAAATCCATGTTTTTTTTCCGACGGATGTTGGCTCAAACTTGTCTTGCATACACACGGTCGCACAAAGTTGGTCGGAAATTCCGAACGTCAAGAACGCGGTGACGTACAACACATACGACGAGCCGAGAAAAATGAAGTTCAATAGCCAGTGCGGCTCTTCTGCTTGATTCCGAGCATGCGCGGATCTTGCGTGCGTCGGAATTGTGTACACACGATCGGAATTTCCGACAACGGATTTTGTTATTGAAAAATTTGAGATCCAGATCTCAAATTTTGTGTGACGGGAATTCCTATGGAAAATGTGTGATGGAGCCTACACACGTTCGGAATTTCCGACAACAAGGTCCCATCTAACATTTTCCGTAGGAAAATCCGACCGTGTGTACGGGGCAATACAGTTCTAAAGGGATGATGGCTACCAGACTTATCCACCTTACCAACCGCTCAGTGTCTGCCAACCCTCTCCTCCAATCCCTACACTGGCTCCCGATCACCCAGCCAATTAAATTCAAAATACTAACCACAACATACAAAGCCATTCACAACTCTGCCCCGAGCTACATCACCAATCTTGTCTCCAAATATCACCCAAATCCTCCTCTTCACTCTTCTCAAGACCTCCTACTCTCAAGCTCTCTTGTCTCCTCCTCCAATGCTCGTTTCCAGGATTTCTCCAGAGCCTCCCCCATCCTCTGGAAATCGCTACCTCCACCTGTCCGGCTATCCCCTACTCTTGCTACCTTCAGGCGATCCCTGAAAATTCATCTCTTCAGGAAAGCCTATCACGTCTCCAACTAATCTTCTACCGCTTCCATCAGCTCATTCCCCACAGTTACAACCTTTCGTTCCACCTGCCCCACCCTATTAGATTGTAAGCTCTTCTGAGCAGGGACCTCTTAATCCTCTTGTATTTTATTGTATTATAACTGTATTGTCTCCCTTTTATATTGTAAAGCGCTGCGTAAACTGTTGGCGCTATATAAATCCTGTATAATAATAATAATAATAATACTTCTATTGTCCTTCCATGAAGAGTACGCCCGTTGTTCTCAGGATTGGTTCTGGATGTCACTGTATGTGAATAGCTTCTGTTCTATAGCGGATGCAATAAGAAAAATGCTGAAGGACGTTCATGAATAGCATCACACAGTCAGTGATCCGGGATATCACGGGGGAAAACATTGTTCAATTATTATGTAAAATCCGTGAAAGCTAAAGATTTCCTTTAAAATTTTTCCCTTTTTAAAATTCCTTGTTCAGGATTCCTATCGCCATCTACTAGCCTCAATTTCCATCCAATTACTTTTCCCCCCCTCCTGGATAAAATATGCAGTATTTGGGAATTTTATAAAATATTCAGATCCCTCATAGAGGCACTCTTCGCGTACAGCGCACAGTTTTTTTTTCGAATGTATTTTTTAAACGTAGGCGTAAATAATTTCGCAGATAAATAATTTGTGGTCTGCGGCATCTTCGCGAGTTTGTTCTTTGCACGTTCAGGGGTGTTGTAGCCGGGCGGTCCGCTAAAGGAGATGACGAAAATTCAGGGGGAGACCCACCTGCCAATCAGTGAATTAATATACGGCAGAGGAACCGAGTCTGTCAACTTCACTGGCATTCAGTGCTTATACCCCAGAGCACACAATATTGCAATATATTAATAATACAGTGCGTCATTTTCACAGATGCAGGGGGAGGGGCAAAGGCAAGTGCTGGGGAAAAAAATAAAGATGAATTCCACTAAGATATATATATATATATATATATATATATATATATATATATATATATATATATATATATATCTATATAGATATATCTATATCTATATAGATATATATATATAGAGATGTATATATATATATGTATATATATATATCTATATATATAGATATATATATATATGTATATATCTATATATATGTATATATCTATATATATAGGTATATATATATATATATATATATATATATATATATATATATATATATATATATATATATACACAGTATAAAAAAGGAAACAAAAAGTCTACACACACCTGTTAAAATGTCAGCTTTCTGTGATGTAAAAAAATGAGACAAAGATAAATATTTTCAGAACTTTTTCCACCTTTAATGTGACCTATAAAACAACCTATATACAACTCAATTGAAAAACAAACTGAAATCTTTTAGGGGGGGGAGTAAAAATAAAAAAATATAATAATGTGGTTGCATAGGTGTGCACACCCTCTTATAACTGGGGATGTAGCCGTGTTTAGAATTAAACAATCACATTCAAACTTGTGATAAATAGGAGTCAGTACACACCTGTCATTTAAAGTGCCTCTGATTAACCCCAAATAAAGTTCAGCTGTTCTAGTAGGTCTTTCCTGATATTTTCTTAGTCGCATCCTACAGTAAAAGCCCTGGTTCCGCAGAGAGCTTCCAAAGCAACAGAGGGATCTCATTGTTAAAAGTTATCAGTCAGGAGAAGGGTACAAAAGAATTTCCAAGGCATTAGATACGCCATGGAACACAGTGAAGACAGTCATCATCAAGTGGAGAAAATATGGCACAAAGGTGACATTACCAAGAACTGGACGTCCCTCAAAAGATGAGAAGAAAACTGGTCAGGGAGGCTGCCAAGAGGCCTACAGCAACATTAAAGGAGCTGCAGGAATATCTGGCAAGTATTGGCTGTGTACATGTGACAACAACCTCCCGTATTCTTCATATGTTTGGGCTATAGGGTAGAGTGGCAAGACAGAAGCCTTTTCTTATGAAAAAAAACACCCAAGCTCGGCTAAATTTAGCAAAAACACATCTGAAGTCTCCCAAAAGCACGTGGGAAAATGTGTTATGGTCTGATGAAACCAAGGTTGAACTTTTTGGCCAAAATTCCAAAAGGTATGTTTGGCGTAAAAACAACACTGCACATCACCAAAAGAACACCATACCCACAGTGAAGCATGGTGGTGGCAGCATCATACTTTGGGGTTTTTCTTCAGCTGAAACAGGGGCCTTAGTCAAGGTAGAGGGAATTCTGAAGAGTTCCAAATACCAGTCAATATTGGCACAAAACCTTCAGGCTTCTGCTAGAAAGCTGAACATGAAGAGGAACTTCATCTTCCAGCATGACAACGACCCAAAGAAGAGGATTCAAGTTTTGGAATGGCCCAGCCAGAGCCCAGACCTGAATCAGATTGAAAATCTGTGGGGTGATCTGAAGAGAGCTGTGCACAGGAGATGCCCTCACAATCTGACAGATTTGGAGTATTTTTGCAAAGAAGAGTGGGCAAATATTGCCAAGTCAAGATGTGCCATGCTGATAGACTCATACCCAAAAAGACTGAGTGCTGTAATAAAATCAAAAGGTGCTTCAACAAAGTATTAGTTTAGGGGTGTGCACACTTATGCAAACATATTATTTTATTTTTTTTATTTTTACTTCCCTCCACCCAAAAGATTTCAGTTTGTCGTTCAACTGACTTGTACAGTGTATAGGTCACATTAAAGGTGGAAAAAGTTCTGAAATGATTTATCTTTGTCTCATTTTTTTTACGTCACAGAAACCTGACATTTAAACAGGAGTGTGTAGACTTTTTTATATCCACTTTATATCTATTTATCATTACATTATATAAGCTATAAGAGAAAAAAAAAGACCAAATCGTTAATTTCCGAGTTTCCAAATTTTTCCATTTCCGAAATTCCAAATTTCGGATTTTCGAATTTCTGAATTTTGAATTCCGAATTTTCGAATTTCCAAATTTCTGAAAAAAGCAAAAAAAATGAATGAAACGAAAAGGAACACATTTTTTGTCAGTGCACATGTCTAGCCCCCCCCCCCCCCCCCCCCCCCCTGTGTTCTGTGACCCAAAATGACTGTAACCAAAAACAGCCAGGGGACTAGAATTTTCAAAAAAGTTAAAAAAGGTAGCCCCCATATTTTTCATTATGATCCATATTATCAAAAAAGAAACAAAAGCAAAAACAAAGTTTGGTTCCCCTTTAAAGAGAAAATACTTTAGTTCCCCTGTAGTTAGAATAGCATAAATCCATATACAGAATTCTCAGTCATTTCTCATTACTCAGCCCTCATGGGTGACATCAACTCTACTCAGCAACTGAGTGTCATTTGCTGCCCATTGGGATATCGCCATCTTGTGGTGACAATGAGAATACACTCTCTGCATACACACATTCATACCCCTTTGTTCTCATCTACCAGACCTGTTGCAGGAGGAATACAGAACTTTCCTTTTTGACTTGGTTTTCAACCTGCAGGCACCAGAGCTGCCATGTTTATCATTCCGTCACTACTTGTTAAACCGCCATTTGAGAATATGCATGTACACTTCTTTTTCTTTATTGGGAAGTGACAGTTCAAATCAGTTTCCTTGTAGCTGAGTGTTTTGTGGTTGCTGATGGTGGAAGGTGAATATTGGATGGAACTGCATTGTATGACATGGCTAGTTAAGACGACCGCACAGAGTATCCATGAAAACTTACCAAGAGTAAAGCTGTATATAGACTCCATTCTGACCCAGGTACACCTGAATGATGACTAAGGTTGCCACTTCATCCCTTCAAAACCGAACACATATGAATTACACAGGTTCTGAGGCTAATTTAATTCAGATAAGGCACCAAGTGAGTTTAATTACCACCTTAATCAGCCACAGAACCTGTGTAATTAATATGTGTTCATTTTTAAAGGGATGAGGTCTCAACCCTAATGACCAACCTTCTTTTGGTACAAGCTCAGCCCTTTGTGTCATGTCATTATTTTGGTAAAACCTTCTGCTGGATTGTTCTACAGAAGGCCACATTAAATCTCTTTCAAACTGTTCAAAAGACCAAACAAGATAAAAAAAGAGATGGCTCAATGCTTCCTGATCTATAAAGAGCCTTGTGACTCTTCACAACAATCCCCAACATTTTCTTGCTACATTTAGGAGTAAACTTAAAGGGAAACAAAGTTAGGAAACGTTATTATAATTTGGACATTTTGAGGCTTGGTGCCGCCAATTTTGGTTCTGTCACCCTTGCCCCTGGTCTAGGATAGATAGATAGATAGATAGATAGATAGATAGATAGATAGATAGATAGATAGATAGATCTATCTATCTATCTATCTATCTATCTATCTATTTATCCATCATCCATCCATTCATCATCCAAACATCACTCCACCCATCCATCTATCTTTCCATCTACTACCCTGTTTCCCCGAAAATAAGACCTAGCGTGGTTGTCAGTGATGGCTGCAATATAAGCCCTACCCTCCAAATAAGCCCTACCCTGTTTCCCTGAAAATAAGCCCTACCCTGAAAAGAAGACCCACAAGGACTTTAACTAGGGCTTATTTGGGGGGTAGGGCTTATATTGAAGCCATCGCCGACAATCACGCTAGGTCTTATTTTAGGGGAAACAGGGTATCTATCATCCATCCATTTATTATCTATCTGTCTATCTATCAATCTATCTATCCACCCATCCATTACTAATCTATCTCTTTCTAAATCCATCATCCATCAACACACCCATCTATATTATCTATCTATCTATCTATCTATCTATCTATCTATCTATCTATCTATCTATCTATCTATCTATCTATCTATCTATCTATCTATCTATTATCAAATCCATCAATTCATTATACAAACATCCCTCCATCCATCGATCTATCTGTCCATCTACTATCTATTATCTATCTATCTATCTATCTATCTATCTATCTATCTATCTATCTATCTATCTATCTATCTATCTATCTATCTATCTATCTATCTATCTATCTATCTATCTATCTATCTATCTATCTATCCAAGGAATGGATATTATACAGACATAGTACTTGCTGTATAAAAAAAGTGTTAGCTCAGCTTCTACCCCTCCTCCACACTTTTATGAAGATCCTGTACAGTTAGGAGAATTTGCTGCTAATTAAAGCCATCCCTGCATCTATTAGTCAGCTCCCAGCCGGCAGACAGAATATGATTACAGGAGGTGAGGTCAGACACATTCACTACTGAATCCTCCAACTTCTCTACCACTTCTTTCTTACTTTGTGCCCCACCCCCCCCCCCCCCACCCCCAGCACCAGTCTAATGCCCAGACTACAATGGTGGCTTCCAGCAGTGGTTGCAATGGTCACAGTGGTTACAGTGGTTGTAATGGTCACAGTGGTTACAGTGGTTGCAATGGTCACAGTGGTTGCAATGGTCACAGTGGTTACAATGGTTGCAGTGGTTGCAATGGTCACAGTGGTTGCAGTGGTCGCATTGGTTGCAGTGGTAGCAGTGGTTGCAGTGGTAGCAGTGGTCACAGTGGTAGCAGTGGCCGTGGTCGTGGTGGTTGCAGTGGTCGCAATGGTTGCAGTGGTCACACTGGTTGCAGTGGTCGCAGTGGTTGCAGTGGTCACAGTGGTTACAGTGGTTGCAGTGGGCACAGTGGTCGCAGTGATTGCAGTGGTTGCAATGGTTGCAGTGGTCGCAGTGGTTGCAGTGATTGCAGTGGTCACAGTGGTCGCAATGGTCATGCTTTGTTAGTGATCACACATTATTGCAGCATTGGACAGCTGTGTGATACCAAAGAGCAATTGATCTTGGGGTGATCACAGCACCGCACAACACTCCTCCATCATTGTTGAGCCATTCATTTCAGTAACTCAAACTCGAATATCCCCTCCCTACCCCACCCTCACACATACCAGGGGCAATTTGGGAGGAAGCCAGCTAACTTACCAATGTGTTTTTGGGTTGTGAGAAGAAACACACACAGACATGGGGAGAACATACAAACTCCATGCAGGATGTGTCCCTGGTCCACTGCAATAAAAAATGTTACAGCTGACGCCCACGTACATATAAACACTTTGTATTAATTTATACATTAGTAATGTATTTTTTAAATGCAGGCAGTATAGGTGTGAATCTGACATAGTATCATCCTCTTGTAGTCCCTGGACAGCAGAGCTAGACTGCTGGCTTAAAGCATGCTGATACGAGGAGAAAGCAGATTGACAGAGAGAGAAACTCTTCACTTTGCTGCTTCTTCTTTCATTGTCCAGTCATGTCCAGGCTGCAGAAAATCCAGGATGACCTGGGTTCAGAGGAAGTGGGTTGAATGATGGTGGCCAACAGATATCTAGTGGCTGAAATAAAGTATTACAGGTGAAATCTCTGAATTGATGTTGAATATTGCAGTAAAATTATTTTTTTCTTTCTTTTTTTGTTGTTATCCTTTAATGGGCTATTCGTTTTATCTTGTTATGGTTGACCGTAGTTATCCTTTTACCATATAGCCATCACAATAGATAAAATAATCCTTATATTTTCCTATTTAATGTAACAAGTTCTCAAAACAGAGAAAAGACATACCTGTTCTCAAAACAGTCCATCCCAATATTCTTTCCCTCTGGTTCTGGATAAAAAGGTCCTAATATTTTCTGGGTCAGTCAGAGTTATACAAGAGAGAGGACTACTATGGACCCTACCCTGCCTTCATTTGACAATGGCTGATAAGGACCCCCACCCACCTTCATGTAACAGTGGTCCTTAAGGGCCACCTCACTCCCATGCGACAGTTGCCACACACCCTCAACCACATCTGACAGTGGCTGATAAGAATATCCCACCCCCATGAGACAGAAGCCACTAAAGACACCATGTCACCCATTGCCATGCCATAGCGGCCATTAAAAACATTCCCCTTCATGTGACAGTTGCTGCTAATGACACCCAGCTCTATGTCACAGTGTATGCTAAGCACCCCATGCCCCATGTGACAGGGGCAGTGAAGGACCCCATCTGTCCATCTCCAAGTGAGCACGGCCACCAAGGACCCCCTTCACGCAGCAATGGCCACTATGGACATCTCCCCATCTTGTGATAGTGGCTACTAAAGACACACAGCCCCATGTCACACAGCCTGCTAAGCACTCACTGCACATGGCCACCAAGCCTCTTGGTGGCCATGCTCACATGGCCACCAAGCCACCGAAGTCACCCCTCCACTCATGTGACAGTGGCAGCTAAGGGCACCCAACCCCATGTCACAGTGCCTGCTAAGCACCCCAAGGACCCCCTCCATGCAGCAGTGGCCACTAAGGACATCTCCCCTCTTGTCACAGTGGCTGCTAAAGTCACCCAGCCCTAAGCAGCTCCTGCCCCATGTCACGGTGGAGGTGAAGGACCCCATCATTTCAATCTGCATGTGAGCATGTCCACCAAGGAACCCCTCCATGCAAAAATGGCCACAGAAGTCACCCCTCCACTCATGTGACAGTGGCAGCTAAGGGCACCCAACCCCATGTCACAGTGCCTGCTAAGCACCCCAAGGACCCTCTCCATGCAACAGTGGTCACTAAGGACATCCTCCCTCATGTGACAGCGGCTGCTAAAGACACCCAGCCTCTTGTCATATTGCCTGCTAAGCACCCCCTGTAACAGTGAAGGACCCCATCAGTCTGTTTCTGCGTAAGCATGCCAACTGCAAAAATGGCCAGGGAAGTCACCCCTCCCCTCATGTGACAGTGGCTGCTAAGGGCAGCACAGTGCCTGCTGTCCCCTGTGATAGTGGCTGTGAAGGACCCCATCTGTCCATCTCCAAGTGAGCATGGCCACCAAGGACCCCCTTCACGCAGCAGCGGCCACTAAGGACACCTCTCCTCTTGTGACAGTGGCTACTAAAGATACACAGCCTGCTAAGCACTCCCTGCCCCATGTGACAGTGGCTATGAAGGGCCCTATCTGTAGGAACCCCCTACATGCAACAATGACCACTAAAGCCACCCCCCTTAATGTGACAGTGGCTGCAAGAAAACCCAGCCCCATGTCACAGTGCTTGCTAAGCACCCCCAGTGACAGTGGCTTTGAAGGACCCCTATCTGTCTATCCACCCCTCCACCCTCATGTAAGACAAGGTGCTAAGGTCCCTAACATGCCTAATTGCACCTAAAGACTCCCCTCGCCCCCAAGTGACAGTGGCCACTAAGGGGACTGGGCTATCAAGCAAATCTATTACTTTGACCTGTATATGTAAAGTACAGGTTCACTTTAAGTTTCTTTTAGAACTTCCTTCCTAAAAAACGTTGTTCTATATCAGTTCTTCTTTCTAAGCTCTCTCAAACCATCTCCTCCTACCTTGGAACCCCTGATCCTGGGTTCAAATTCCAGCTACCACCTTCTGCTAGTTGGCCCCCCTCTGCCTCTTTGTTTTCATTTTTGGTTATGACCTTCAATATGTGTCAATACCTGAACAGGTGAGTGTACGCAGGCAGCCACGAAATGTTTGTATAATATGGTGTCACATGTAGAACACATCAGCCATTGTCCCTGTGAATCTAGTTTGCTGTGCTCATCATGTTTGCCATTATGATTCGGCGGTCGATGGCTGTGTTCAGCTTGTCTTCTTCTTCTCTGTGCATTGTTCTGCTATTTGTACTTCACATTCTGAACAAACATTGAAAATGACAGTTGCTTTCATTGACTGCTGTGAGCTCTCTCCCTCCTACCCACGATCGCGGACGCCTGCTGGGCCCCAAGCAAAACGGTAGCACTTATGTCGCCCACGCGCTCTTTCGTCCGATCGCTCGATAATTTGGTCAGATCGACAAGAAAAAAACAGATATGGTCCTTTAATTATTTTTCAGCTGATTTCAATTTACTTTTTTAACGTCCAACTCAAAGAAGTCTATGATGTGTTTGCAGTGTGTGTGTGTGGTGCAGTTGAACTTTGTTTTCCATTCGTGCAGAAAACAAGTACAGTGAAATTTATTAGAAAACACTCAAAGTTTGATTGTACTTTTCATGGAATCCAAGAAAAATAAATAAGATACTCTGAAATAGCTTACAAGAATTGTGATTTCTAAGTTAGGATCATATAAAAATATATAATAATTCATCATCCTTCCTTTCTTCCTTCCTTCTATCTTTCCTTCCATCCACCCAGTCATCCATCCTTCACTCCATCCATCCATCTTTCACTCAATCAATCCTACACTCGATACATCCATCCTTCACTTCATCCATCTATTAAATGCTCTATCCATCATATGCTCCGTCCATTCATCCATCCAAGAAAAAAATATTATTTTTCTCTACTGCTTTCAATTGACTTTTGAATCCAGGAATATAAAATATTATATATTATATTATATCATAATATCCCAAATACGACTGAAAATACCAAAAAACAATGGTGTGGTTAGAATTAGGGATGCCATATTGTTCAAGCAATGCAACTGAATTAACTTTGCTTACAAGAATTGGGATATTTTGAAGTTAGGATCGTATTAAAAACTAATAATTCATTAGTATATTCCTTATAAAAAATATTCTATGCTTTTTTAACAAAGCTAGTAGAAGTATGTGAGATTTTCTTTATATAAGCCTTCCATAATTCTCTGTGCAACAGTAAACTAGGAAATGTAGGGCCTGTGACCCAATCAAGTTCTTCTTTGCACAGTGCTGGGAGTCAGTGTGATGAAGCTCCATCGTCCAATCAGAAGGCAGCTGAAGGTTCCATGATAATACAATATGATAAGGTTACCAGATTTTTAAAATGAATTTTGGGGATAGCCTACTGACCTTTAGGGATGGGCTGAACGGACCCCTGTTTGGTTCGCACCAGAACTTTCAAAGACCGCGAAAGTTCGGACCTGAATAACGAACCCCATTAAAGTCATGGGCACCTGAGCGTCAAAAATCAAAAGTGCCCATTTTAAAGGCTTATATGCAAGTAATTGGGCATGCAATGGTTATAGGGGTCTGGGTCCTGCCTTGGGGGACATGTATCAATAAAAAAAAAGTTTGTGAAAAACATAATTTTTAAATGAGCAGTGATTTTTTGATTTTTAAAATGAAAGCATAAAAATGAAAGATTCCTTCCAATATAGTGCATGGGGGGTCCCCTTAGTCTACCTGAAAAGTGGCAGATCTGTACCATGTCTAGAATCTGCTGCAGCAAGAATTGCATTTATAAAGCCAAGAAATAATGAAATTTTCCCTGCAAGCTGCCTTTATTTTGCTCAGCAACAGCCTGGGAGCCAGTGTGTATGATAAGACCACAATGTAGTGCACTGGAAACAAGATTAGAGATTTTTTGGATACATTTTGGTGTCATTTGGTCTTTGGGTGTCAGTAGCGCCTTCCCACCGTAACCCTTTAGAGGTAATCTTGATGAAAGCAAGAATTGGCCTTGCTGTAAAAAAATGCAATATGCACCTGTCAAACAGGTGCAGAAAAATTGGTCTTTGGGTGTCGGTGGCGCCTTCCCACCGTAACCCTATAGAGGTACTCTTAATGAAAGCAAGATTTGGCCTTGCTGTAAAAAATTGCAATAAAATGCACCTGTCAAACAGGTGCAGAAAAATTACTCTTTGGGTGTCAGGGGCGCCTTCCCACCATAACCCTATATAGGTGCTATTGATGAAGGCAAAAAAAATTGGAATGATATGCACCTGTCAAACAGGTGCTGAAAAATTGCTCTTTGGGTGTTAATTGTGCCCATGAATCCTATACCAAAAAAATTCTTCCAGATGAAATAATTTAACACCCTCAAAGCTAGGCAGCCTCGATGTCCTGCAGAGATTCCACATCCCAAAAATAGTTAATCAGTGACATTGGCATCAGGGGCTTCATAGCTGGTAATCCAGGACCGATTTATTTTTATAAAAGTCAAATGGTCCACGGAGTCTGTGGACAGACGCGTTCTATGATCAGTAACTAAACCTCCTGCAGCACTGAATGCCCATTCTGAAAGCAGTCCAACAACTCAATAGCATAATGGGCAAGTTCTGGCCATTTGTCTATTCTCATGACCCAGTAAGTCAGTGGATCATCAGCTGGAAAGCTCTCCATCTCTGTTTTGGCCCCGAGGTAATCGTCCACCATGTGATGCAGACGCTGCCAATTGGATTTGGAAGCTGACAGCCCTGGGCAGCAAGGACTAAAAAAAATCCAAAATGCCTCACTTAGGCGGACGCCTTCTCCAATGTTCCTCTCTTGACCAACAGAAGACTCAAAACTATGTTTTCCACGACACTGTAACATACTGGAGTCAGGAAAAACATTCAATAAAATCCTCTTTAATGTATCCTCAAGAGATTTTATCTTCTGCACTCTCTGTGGAGACGGGATGAGTTCTGAGACCTTCCCCTTATAACGGTGGTCAAGGAGGGTTGCCAACCAGTAATCATCCTTCTCCTTTATGCCACGTATTCTTGGGTCCTTTCACAGGCTTTGAAGCATGAGGTTGCCCATGCGCCTCAAATTTGCAGAGGCTTGAGAAGCAGACTCCTCAGGGGTCACTCAGGATGACAGCATCTGGAACTTCCTCCTCCCAGCCACGTACTACTCCCAAGGGTCCTGGGGTTGTCTTCCTCTTCTTCGAAGCCTATGAAAGTGCCAGAATCCTCCTCCTCCCCTCTCTCCTTCTGTGTGTTCTGTGACATAGGAATGATGGTGTCTGGATAAAGTAGGCCTTGAGAGGAAAGGAAGTCCTCCTCTTCGTCCTGCTGCTCTGCCTCCAGTGCCCTGTCCATAATGCCACGCAGAGTCTACTTCAGCAGGAACACAACAGGGATTGTGTCACTGATGCATGCACTGTCACGGCTCACCATCCTTGTGGCCTCCTCAAATGATAACACAGTACATGCATTGATCAACCAATGGCGTGGGGAAAAAAAGCTGAGGTGGCCTGAGACTGTCGTCGTGCCGTACTCACACAGGTACTCGTTGACAGCCCTCTGCTGCATGTATAGCTGCTGCAGCATTGCCAAAGTCAAGTTCCACCTGGTGGGCATGTCACAAATCAGGAGGTTTATGGGCATGTGGAATTCCTGCTGAATTTCAGCCAACCGAGCACTGACTGTGTATGACCGCCTGAAATGGCTACAGAGTCTTCTGGCCAGCTTTAGCACATCTTGCAACCCTGGGTATGTATTTAGGAAATGCTGAACCACCAAATTGAGGACATGTGCCAGGCATGGCACATGTGTCAACTTTTTCTGTCTAAGGGTGGACGGCAGGTTTGAGCCATTATCGCACACCACCATTCCTGGCTCCAGCTGGCGTGGTGTGAACCACCTCTGGGCCTGTCCCTGCAGAGCTGTAAGAATATCTGCTCTGGTGTGGTTCCTGTCCCCTAAACACACCAGCTGAAGCACTGCATGGCACCTTTTAGCCTGACTCATGGAATAGCCCTTTGAATGCTTAGGGGGTACCTGATGTTCATAGGACAATTCTGCAGAGGAGGGCATGGAGGTGGTGGAGGAGGAGGAGGAGGAGGAGGGGGTAGAGCTCACAGATCTGGCATCATCACCACCAGCTGTATGGAGACGTGGGGGCACAACAAGCTGCAGCACCGAGCCCTGTCCTGCATTCTTTCGAGTTGCAAGCAGCGTTACCCAGTGTGCTGTGAACAAAATATATCGTCCCTGCCCATGCTTGCTGGACCACGTGTCAGCAGTAAGGTGGATTTTACAGCTGACTGCCTTGCCCAACGAAGCCAGAACATTCCCTTCCACGTGATGGTAGAGAGATGGAACGGCCTTACGTGAAAAGTAATAGCGACTGGGAACCTGCCATTGTGGTACAGCACATTGTGTGAATTCACGGAAGGGGGCAGAATCCACCAGGCTGAAAGGCAGAAGTTGGCAACAGCCAACAGCTTTGACAAGCTTGCATTTAGACGCTGGACATGTGGGTGGCAGGGACTGTATTTTTTTTCTGTTGCAGCAGATGGGGCAGAGAAATTTGCCGGCTACAGTCTACAGCTGGTGGTGTGCTGCTAGGACCTGGGACACCCTGTGCTATACCATCATCCCTGTCAGTGGAGGCTGCTGAGAGGTAATAACTCGGTATAGCAGGGGCAGACTGAAGTGGGTAAGGAAGAGGAGGAGAAGGGACAGATTTGTGCCCCTTTTGTGTGGCTTTTAGGTGCTCCTGCCAATGGGCTGAGTGGTTGGACGTTAAATGCCTTGTTAAGCATGTGGTACCCAAATGGCTGGTGTTTTTGCCACGTTTGATGTGCCTGAGACACAGTTTGCAGATAGCAACATTGCGATCTGCTGCAGATGTGCTGAAAAAGGCCCAGACAGCTGAGCTTTGGGGAGTGGGCCGGGAGATAACAGCTGCAGAATGTGATGGAATCGGGTGGCTGCTCTCTACTCTTTCTTGATGTCCGCCTCCTTGGGGTTGTGCCACCTCACCTTCACTTTCCTCCTCTGCTCTATCTGGCACCCAAGTCGCATCAGTGACCTCATCATCATCATCATCATCTCCATCTCCTCCATCTTCATCATCATCATCATTACCACTGGAGACAACTTGGCAATACGCTCTGTAGGCTCAGGTTCCTGTCATCCTCTACTTTAGAACCAACATCTGAATCCAGTAATGGCTGGGCATTATCAAGGGGCAAGTAGCTGACGCTGTGGTCAAATAACTCAGCTGACTCCTCCATGGCTGATGTTAGGCTATGGCAGGAATAGATGTGGACATGGAGGCAGGTTTATCCACTCTGGGAACTGCAGGGGACTGCACACTTGTCTCTGCTTGTGTGACAGAGGATGAGGAGGATGGCAGTAACGTTCACAGAAGTAAATGGCGTTAAACTTGCAGAACGCACAAAACTATATGGAGTTAAACTGGTACTAACACACACATAACTATATGGCGTTAAACTGTCAGTAACGCACACAGAACTATATGGTGGTAAACTGGCAGTAATGCGCACAAAACTATATGGCGTTAAACTGGCAGTAATGCACACAGAACTATATGACGTTAAACTGGCAGTAACGCACACAGAACTATATGGTGTTAAACTGGCAGTAACCCACACAAAACTATATGAGGTTAAACTGGCAGTAACGCACACAGAAGTAAATGGCGTAAAACTGGCAGTAATGCACACAGACGTAAATGGCGGTAAACTGGCAGTAATGCAATCAAATAGACTGTGTTCAACCGTCACTACACTAACGCTATCTGAACTGTCCCTACTCTAGCTATACACTAAAGTAAAGATTACTGACACGGTCTCACTACACTACACTGAAACAATCTGAGCTGTCCCTACTCTACACTAATGTATGTAAGAATGACACGGTCTCATTACACTACATTGAAACTACCTGAGCTGTCCCTACTCTAGCTGCACACTATGCAAAGCTGAATGATGGTCCTCCTCACTACACTCTCACTATCCCTAGACTGACACTAAACTAATATTCTACACTGACAATTGAAGCAAAATAGCACAGTATAGCACCCTAACTAACTAATAGCACTGAACAGAGCCCTGTTCTATCTCTCTCCATGCCAAAATCACACTGAAATTGGCTGCCATTGAAAGACTACTTTTATACTGTGGGGCGGGAATAAGCCATTGTTGGATAAAGTCATGATGACAGTGTCCAATCATGACTCTGACAGTGCTCTCTGCCCTGATTGGCTGTTCCCTGCTTCAGCCAATCAGGGCTTGCAATGCACTGTTCAGCGCCGCAATGCATTGTGGTTGGTTCGGGGGGCCACACAAACGGTCGAACGACACATATGTTCGGATGTTCGCTGAACATCCGAACGACGAAGTTCAGGAGTGTATAATGCACAGAGCATAAAGGGTCAGGAGTGTGTAATGTATAGAGCATAAAGCGTCAGGAGTGTGTAATGTACAGAGCATAAAGGGTCAGGAGTGTGTAATGCACAGAGCATAAAGGATCAGGAGTGTGTAATGCACAGAGCATAAAGGATCAGGAGTGTGTAATGTACAGAGCATAAAGGGTCAGGAGTGTGTAATGTACAGAGCATAACGGGTCAGGAGTGTGTAATGTACAGAGCATAAAGGGCCAGGAGTGTGTAATGTAAAGAGCATAACGGGTCAGGAGTGTGTAATATACAGAGCATAAAGGGTCAGGAGTGTGTAATGTACAGAGCATAAAGGGTCAGGAGTGTGTAATGTACAGAGCATAATGGGTCAGGAGTGTGTAATGTACAGAGCATAAAGGATCGGAAGTGTGTAATGCAAAACAGAGGGATCACAAGTCCGTAACACAGAACAAAGGGGTCAGGGATGCATTGCACAGAGTGCAGGGATCAGGAATTCTTTAACACACAGGGGTCAGAAGTCTGTAATGCAGGGATTGCAGGGATAGGTAGTGTACTAATTGCAGTGGTCAGAAGTGAGAAAGCATGGATTGCAGGAATCAGGAGTGTGTAATGCACATAGTGCAGGGGTCAGATGTATGTACTGCACAGAGTGCAGGAGTCAGGAGTGCATAGTGCAGTTTGTAGGGGTCAGGAATATGTAACATACAGGTCAGTGTACACAGTAGAACCAAAATTTTCCCCACCCTCTTAGTACAAATCCCCCAAGTACAGACCCCCTTCTCCAAAATTACTCTCTCCCTTATCCCCAGCCAACAGAGCTTTCCCCTCCCCCTTCCCCCATATCACCCCAGTACACACTGTCAACCCCAATACAGATCTCGCCCTTCAAGAACAGACCTCTTCTTCCCAGTACAGACCTATCTTCCTATTACAGACCTTTCCTCCCCAGTACAAACCTCCAGTACAGACTCCCCCTAGAACATATTATTCGCCTCCGCATAGACCTCTTCCCCCAGTACAGACCTTTCCCCCCAATATGACCTTTCCTCCCCAGTACAGGCCTTACCCCTAGTACAGACCTCTCCCCTCCCTCCCAGTACAGACAACAGACCCCCCCCCCCATTACATATCTCTTTATCTCCCCTCAGTATAGACCTTTTCCCCCAGTATGACCTTTCAACTCCAGTACAGACCTCACCCCCAGTACAGACCACAGAACCCCCCCCCAGTACAGATCACAGACCCCCCAGTACACACCACAGCCACCCTCCCTCCCTCCCCAGTACAGATCTCTATCCTCTCCCACCCCCCGTACAGACCTTTACCCCTAGTATGACCTTTCAAATCCAGTACAGACCTCATCCCCAGTACAGATCACAGATCCCCCAGTACAGGCCTCTCCCCTCTTTCCCAAGTTTCTTCTTTTACTATGACCTTTCCTCCCCTCCCAATACAGACCGCAGACCTCTCCACCCCTAAAAATGACGACTGTCCCCAGGAAAAAGAAACAAATGGCAGCCATACAAAACTATGTAATATGAGGATCAACCCAATCTATCCAATCAATCTGTATTCAATCAGGCAAGCCCCTGCACTACCTAATTGTTGGTGGAACTAAAGAAGATTCTACAATCAGATTGTAATGTGTGTGACGAGCCTTAGTTCTCGATTGCTGTATTGGGATCAGGCCATTTATACCAATGCTATGCAGCTGGAATATGCAGTTCAGTTTTGGGCACCAGTTCTTAACCACTTGAGCCCCGGACCTTTATGCTGCCTAAGGACCAGAGGTCTTTTTCCAATTTGGCACTGCGTCGCTTTAACTGCTAATTGCGCGGTCATGCAATGCTGTACCCAAACGAAATTTGCGTCCTTTTCTTCCCACAAATAGAGCTTTCTTTTGATGGTATTTGATCACCTCTGCGGTTTTTATTTTTTGCGCTATAAACGGAAAAAGACCGAAAATTTTGAAAAAAAATGATATTTTCTACTTTTTGTTCTAAAAAAAATCCAATAAACTAAATTTTAGTCATACATTTAGGCCAAAATGTATTCGGCCACATGTCTTTGGTAAAAAAAATGTCAATAAGCGTATATTTATTGGTTTGCGCAAAAGTTATAGCGTCTACAAACTAGGGTACATTTTCTGGAATTTACACAGCTTTTAGTTTATGACTGCCTATGTCATTTCTTGAGGTGCTAAAATGGCAGGGCAGTACAAAAGCCCCCCAAATGACCCCATTTTGGAAAGTAGACACCCCAAGGAAATTGCTGAGAGGCATGTTGAACCCATTGAATATTTATTTTTTTTGTCCCAAGTGATTGAAAAATGACAAAAAAAAAAAAAATATTTACAAAAAGTGGTCACTAAATGATATATTGCTCACACAGGCCATGGGCCTATGTGGAATTGCACCCCAAAATACATTTAGCTGCTTCTCCTGAGTATGGGGATACCACATGTGTGGGACTTTTTGGGAGCCTAGCCGCGTACGGGGCCCCGAAATCCAATCACCGCCTTCAGGATTTCTAAGGGTGTAAATTTTTGCTTTCACTCTTCACTGCCTATCACAGTTTCGGAGGCCATGGAATGCCAAGATGGCACAAAACCCCCCAAAATGACCCCATTTTGGAAAGTAGACACCCCAAGCTATTTGCTGAGAGGCATATTGAGTCCATGGAATATTTTATATTTTGACACAAGTTGCGGGAAAGTGACACTTTTATTTTTTATTTTTTTTTTTTTTCATAAAGTTGTCACTAAATGATATATTGCTCACACAGGCCATGGGCATATGTGGAATTGCACCCCAAAATACATTTAGCTGCTTCTCCTGAGTATGGGGATACCACATGTGTGGGACTTTTTGGGAGCCTAGCCGCGTACTGGACCCCGAAAACCAATCACTGCCTTCAGGATTTCTAAGGGTGAAAATTTTTGATTTCACTCTTTACTGCCTATCACAGTTTCGGAGGCCATGGAATGCCCAGGTGGCACAAAACCCCCCCAAATGACCCCATTTTGGAAAGTAGACACCCCAAGCTATTTGCTGAAAGGCATGGTGAGTATTTTGCAGCTCTCATTTGTTTTTGAAAATGAAGAAAGACAAGAAAAAACATTTTTTTTTTTCTTTTTTCAATTTTCAAAACTTTGTGACAAAAAGTGAGGTCTGCAAAATACTCACTATACCTCTCAGCAAATAGCTTGGGGTGTCTACTTTCCAAAATGGGGTCATTTGGGGGGGTTTTGTGCCACCTGGGCATTCCATGGCCTCCGAAACTGTGATAGGCAGTGAAGAGTGAAATCAAAAATTCACGCCCTTAGAAAGCCTGAAGGCGGTGCTTGGTTTTCGGGGTCCCGTACGCGGCTAGGCTCCCAAAAAGTCTCACGCATGTGGTATCCCCGTACTCAGGAGAAGCAGCAGAATGTATTTTGGGGTGTAATTTCACATATTTCCATGGCATGTTTGAGCAATATATCATTTAGTGACAACTTTGTGCAAAAAAAAAAAAAAAAAAAAAAAATTTGTCTCTTTCCCGCAACTTGTGTCGCAATATAAAATATTCCATGGACTCGACATGCCTCTCAGCAAATAGCTTGGGGTGTCTACTTTCCAAAATGGGGTCATTTGGGGGGGTTTTGAACTGTCCTGGCATTTTATGCACAACATTTAGAAGCTTATGTCACACATCACCCACTCTTCTAACCACTTGAAGACAAAGCCCTTTCTGACACTTATTGTTTACATGAAAAAGTTTTTTTTTTTTGCAAAAAAATTACTTTGAACCCCCAAACATTATATATTTTTTTAAAGCAAATGCCCTACAGATTAAAATGGTGGGTGTTTCATTTTTTTTTTTCACACAGTAATTGCGCAGCGATTTTTCAAACGCATTTTTTGGGGAAAAAACACACTTTTTTTAATTTTAATGCACTAAAACACGCTATATTGCCCAAATGTTTGATGAAATAAAAAAGATGATCTTAGGCCGAGTACATGGATACCAAACATGACATGCTTTAAAATTGCGCACAAACGTGCAGTGGCAACAAAATAAATACATGTTTAAAAGCCTTCAAAAGCCTTTACAGGTTACCACTTTAGATTTACAGAGGAGGTCTACTGGAAAAATTACTGCACTCGATCTGGCCTTCGCGGTGATACCTCACATGCATGGTGCAATTGCTGTTTACGTTTGACGACAGACCGCCGCTTGCGTTCGCCTTAGCGCGAGAGCAGGGGGCGACAGGGGTGTTTTTTTTTTTTTTTTTTTTTTTTTCTTTATTATTTTTTTGCTTTTTTAATCTTACTTTTAAACTGTTCCTTTCATATTTTTTTTTTTAATCATTTTTATTGTTATCTCGGGGAATGTAAATATCCCCTATGATAGCAATAGGTAGTGACAGGTACTCTTTTTTGAAAAAATTGTGGTCTATTAGACCCTAGATCTCTCCTCTGCCCTCAAAGCATCTGACCACACCAAGATCGGTGTGATAAAATGCTTCCCCAATTTCCCAATGGCGCTATTTACATCCGGCGAAATCTAAGTCATGAAATACTCGTAGCTTCCGGTTTCTTAGGCCATAGAGATGTTTGGAGCCACTCTGGTCTCTGATCAGCTCTATGGTCAGCTGGCTGAATCACCGGCTGCATTCTCAGGTTCCCTGTTGAGACAGGAGAGCCAGAGAAAAACACGGAAGACGGTGGGGGGGGGGGCATTCCCTCCCACGGCTTGTAAAAGCAGTCTAGAGGCTAATTAGCCGCTAGGATTGCTTTTACATGAAAGCCGACCGCTGGCTGAAAAGAATGATACCAAGATGATACCTAAACCTGCAGGCATCATTCTGGTATAACCACTCAAAGTCGTGAATGGCGTACCTGAAGACAAAAAAATGGTTAACAATGGTTAACAATAAAGCACAGTAAAGTGTAAATAATTACACACCTGAAAAACAAACATGATAAAACATAATAACAATAACAATAAAACATTGCAGAATAGAATACAGTAAAAAAGAGCAGAACAATAGAGAGAGAGAATAGAGAGAGAGAGAACAATAAAACAACTATTTTTTTTTATTTCATATTTTTTTTTTTTTTACACTTTTTTTGTAACTAACTTTTATAACGGTACCCGGTTCCAGGTTCGGGTCTCTCAAAATGCGATGGCATTTTGGGAGACCCTGTGAAAGTGCGCCTAGTCTGTGCAATGCTGTACCCTACGCTAATACTCAACTAGTGAATGGTAGCGTTCAAAACATTCACCAATGCAAAGACCAGGATTGTCAGGACAGGAGGGACAATAATAGCGGGTGTCACGCCTATATCCGCGCTAGCTGCAGACACAACATCTTTTTGGGGGCGTTCGCTGGGTAGGGGTACTCGGGAGGACATAAAAATGCCTCTCATGCAGCCGACTGCATTTGGTTGGGGATGTGAATGGGGGAAGTACGGGCGCTGCAGAAGCGGTGGGTTCCCAATTAGGATTGGCGAATGCAGCAGGAAGGGCATTATGGGCACGACGGGCCTGTGTTTGTCTTTCTGGTGGCAGCGGGACACTACTTGTGCTTGCCATCTCGCCAGCTTGAACTGCACTTATGGGACTCGCCACGTCACCACGTGTTACTGCAGTGCTGGTTTGACTACGACCGGGGTGTACTAGGCCGCTGGCGCTTGCCAGTTCACCAAAACGCTACCAAAAAACTGTTAGCGATCGCAGGGATCAGGCCTGACTCTGCGAACGCTGCAGTTATGCTTTTAGTGTTTTGTAAGTGACAGTGATCGATCGATACTGCACTTGGGTGGGCTGGGCCGGGCGGAGGGGCAAAACGCAGGTGCTAGCAGGTATCTGGGCTGATCCCGCTAACACTGCGTTTTTGGGAACCCTAAACTGCTGGTGACGCTAGTATAGATCTGATCGGATCAGATATTGATGCGATCAGATACTATACCACTAAGGGTGGTGTACGGTGCGTGCGTGGGTGTTAGCGGTACTGGCGCTAATCTGACGCTGCCTGGGGCTGGTGCTTGCCAGTTCACCAAAATACTACCAAAAAAACTGTTAGCGATCGCAGGGATCAGGCATGACTCTGTGAACGCTGCAGTTATGCGTTTAGTGTTTTGTAAGTGTCAGTGATCGATCGATACTGCACTTGGGTGGGCTGGGCCGGGCGGAGGCGCAAAACGCAGGTGCTAGCAGGTATCTGGGCTGATCCCGCTAACACTGCGTTTTTGGGAACCCTAAACTGCTGGGGACGCTAGTATAGATCTGATCGGATCAGATATTGATCCGTTCAGATACTATACCACTAAGGGAGGTGTATGCTGCGTGCGTGGGTGTTAGCGGTACTGGCGCTAACCTGACGCCTGGGGCTGGTGCTTGCCAGTTCACCAAAATGCTACCAAAAAAACTGTTAGCGATCGCAGGGATCAGGCCTGACTCTGCGAACGCTGCAGTTATGCGTTTAGTGTTTTGTAAGTGACAGTGATCGATCGATACTGCACTTGGGTGGGCTGGGCGGAGGCGCAAAACGCAGGTGCTAGCAGGTATCTGGGCTGATCCCGCTAACACTGCGTTTTTGGGAACCCTAAACTGCTGGGGACGCTAGTATAGTATCTGATCGGATCAGATATTGATCCGATCAGATACTATACCACTAAGGGAGGCGCATGCTGCGTGCGTGGGTGTTAGCGGTACTGGCGCTAATCTGACGCTGCCTGGGGCGACGCATATCACCGCCGGGCGATCGGGGGGCTAAACCTTTATTCGGTAATAAACGGCGGGTGCCCTGACACTATAAAAAATAAACAAACTAACCAGCGTCAACCGTAACGGTTATACGGTGATCAGTGGTGAAAGGGTTAACTAGGGGGCAATCAAGGGGTTAAAACATTTATCAGATAGTATAGGGGGGTCCCTGACGCTATAAAACGCTGACGGCGAACCTAAATATTTACCTCACTAACTAGCGTCACCAGCGACACTAATACAGCGATCAGAAAAATGATCGCTTAGTGACACTGGTGAGGGGGGGTGATCAAGGGGTTAAAACTTTATTAGGGGGGGTTAGGGGGGTACCCTAGACCTAAAGGGGGGTAACAGTATCTGTCCCAACACTGTAACTGTCACAAACTGACACCATGCAGTAATCAGAAAAAAAAAAAAAAAAAAAAAAAAAAACTGCTGGTGTCAGTTTGTGACAGGGGGGGGGGGGTGATTGGGGGGCGATCGGGGGGGGGATCGGGGTGTTTTGTGTGCCTGGCATGTTCTACTGTGTGTGTGTGTGTGTGTTGGTGCACTCACATTGATGTCTTCTCTCCTCGGGCCGGAACGGAAAATACCGACCCGAGGGGAGATGACATCATTTCCTTTGCTGCTGTTTAGCATACAGCAGCAAAGGAAGATTCTCATTGGCCGGCGGCGATCGCGAGGGGGGGGCCACGAACGGATGGTCTCCCCCTCATCACCGATCGCCGCTGGACAAAAGACGACCGCCTCGGGCACCGGGGGGGGGTCCGATCGGACCCCCCACCCGCGGAAGGCAAATCACGTACACTGTACGTGATTTTGCCTGTCCGTGCCACTTTGCCGACGTACATCGGCGTGAGGCGGTCGTCAAGTGGTTAAAAAGGATATCGGGGAACTGAAGAAAGTACAGAGAAGAGCAACCAAACTGATAAGAGGCATGGAGGAGATCAGCTATGAGGAAAGATTAGAGGAACTGAATTTATTCACTCTTGAGAAGAGGAGATTAAGGGGGGATATGATCACCATGTATAAATATATAAGGGGTCCATATAGTGAACTTGGTGTTGAGTTATTCACTTTACGGTCAACACTGAGGACAAGGGGGCACTCTTTACGTCTAGAAGGAAAGAGATTTCATCTCTAAATAGGGAAAGGTTTCTTCACAGTAAGAACTGTAAAAATGTGGAATAGACTCCCTCCAGAGGTGGTTCTGGCCAAGCTCAGTAGATTGCTTTAAGAAAGGCCTGGATACTTTCCTAAATGTACATAATATAACAGCGAATCCAATTGCCTCTCTGGGATCAGGAAGGAATTTTTTTCCCCTGCTGTAGCAAATTGGATCATGCTTTTCTGGGGTTTTTTTCACCTTCCTCTGGATCAACTGTGGGTATGGGATTGGGTATATGGGATTGTATGATATTTTTTTTTTTTTTTTTTTTTTTTTTTATGGTTGAACTAGATGGACTTGTATCTTTTTTCAACCTGACTAACTATGTAACTATGTGCAATACAGTAATGAAAACATGGTACAGCAAATATATGAAAATGTAAGTTGTATTGAAAATTGCTGGCAAGCATTACATTAGCAGTTCAGGAGTCTGGATAGGATGCTGGCTCCGAATACACGGAGAGACAATGGCCTATGAGAATATGACAGACAGGTAGGCTTGGCGTTGGGTCTCTGGCAGCGGATGATACGGACAATTTCCCAGCGACTCCAGACCTGGCAGGAGGCCAGCCCAAACAACATTAAGGATGCCCCCTCTTCACCAATCATGGGAGTGACGGGTGGAATGAAAAGCAGGTGTTGGAATTGCAGGTTTGGTGGCGGAAAAAAAAAAAAAGAAAAGAAAAAGCTGCATATTTGCAGCAAAGAGCCTAGTCAGCAAACTTTCCTAAAAAGCTGAGCGTAGCTAATGACATCTCCCGAGCGCCTGTGAGTGGCGGTATTACGCGGGGAGAGCCAGATATGCAGACAGCGAACACAAAGGTTGCGAGCACTCCATTTTCTGATTATACGGCGTGTAATTCCACTTTCTGAAGCTGTGTAGGCCATTGTATGGCAGGAGTGCTTGTCTGTGTGTTTGCATGCATATTGCACATGAAAGGTTCAACACAATATCTACTTATATGCAGAGCGCAGAGCCAACTACTTAAACATACATTACGCCGATCAGAATAGACTGGCTGGTGTACATATAGACCTCCTTTATAGGCTTGGATTGGGAGACCCGTATTTTTTTTTTTTTACAAAACATAATTTAACACCATCCAGCCCTCATTCATTACCGCAGGAGCACTTAAGGCCCTTAATTCCACATTAAGCTGTACTCCAGACACATATAAAAGACACAAATGAATGCAGCTCTGTCTTAATGCATTCGTAAATGTATTTCTAAATACAAGCCATGTAATTAACTGAATATGACTTGGTATTGGCTTCTTGTAGTTCCTGTACAGCGGAGCTCAGACTAGAGAGGAAGAAGCAGCACGAGTAGCCATTTAGCTGTGCTGCAGTACTCGTGTGCAAACAAGGAACATGATGATAGAAAGAGAGAGAAAAATAAAAACCTCTCCATGTCCTAGCAGAATGGACTCTTCATAGTGACCCTGTGAAGTAACTTAGAGCGTCGCTCTGAGCGCCGATGGCAATGCTCCAGTGATCCATTAGATAATGCTAAAATGGGGGGACGCCACACTCCAATCAGCCCAATGAGGATCAAGACTGGCCTTAGCCTTGGCTCCTCACAATCCATGCTCCTTGATGCGAACCATGTCAGGGGACATGGCCTGGGAGGAGCCAAGGCTGAGGCCAATCTCGATCCTCATATTATACAGTGCCTTAAAAAAGTATTCATACCCCTTGAAATTTTCCACATTTTGTCATGTTACAACCAAACACATAAATGTATTTTATTGGGATTTTATGTGATAGACCAACACAAAGTGGCACATAATTGTGAAGTGGAAGGAAAATGATAAATGATTTTCCAAAATTTTTACAAATAAATATGTGAAAAGTGTGGCATGCATTTGTATTCAGCCCCATTTACTCTGATACCCCTATCTAAAATCTAATAGAACCAATTGCCTTCAGAAGTCACCTAATTAGTAGAGTCCACCTGTCTTCCCAGATCAGAAGTTTGACAAGTGGACTTAAAGTCATTGGGGGGGGGGGGGGGGGTAGTGGAATGCACGCTGGCAGGGGACAGACATTTCTTCTCAGGCTGTGACTGCTTTCTAAAGAAAATGAACTTTAAGGGAAAGTTTTCACATGGGGCAGACCTTACTATCCCTCTGAAAGGCAATCAGCGGTAGATCTATTTTCAAGGGCATTTGAGAGGAGGCGAGGAGATGATGACTCGCCTCCTCTGTGCCTGTTTTAACCCTGTAGAGCCCACAGTGCTGAGCCACAGGGCGGCTGTGGTGTGGCCCCGTTAACTTGAATGGGTCACGTTAGGTGGCGGCACTGCCCTCTGAGCGCAGAAACCACCGGAGCCACCGGGGACTGTACAGCACCCATGCCCAGCCAGACCACAGGAGCTAAAGCCTACACTAATCTAATGCTTGTTTTTTTCTACTCAAATGTGAGTTGAACCAACGCTTATTAAACTTGGATTTAAACGAACGTACTGCACTCAGAGTGGCGCCGCTCTCTTTCACTTTCTCTTTCCATGTGTACATCTCTGTCTGGCTGTCTTTGCAGCTCAACTGCCTATTTTTACAGCCCTCCTCCCACTGCAAGTGTTAACAAGCTCTAAGACTTTGAATCAAATAAGCATAATAGCGGGCGCACGAAACGCGTCGATCCACAACGCCAACATAAATATCAAATGGATACTTCATGTACATGTTATACACTGGACGTGATTGCATTTTAAGTGTTTTTTTTTTTTATATACAGTACATATAATGTTTGTGGATATTTTACCTATGTCATATGTTTATGACCTCATTGTGGCACACTTAAATTCCCGTTTTCTTTTTCCTCCTTAAATGCCCATTAGCGGACTGGAGGGGGGGGGGGCATTTGATGAAAGCAGCCTGGCTATCATGCTTATTAGACTTCAGTGCTTTTTGAGCCACTGACGAGGTAAGGTAAAGAGCTAAGGAATTCCGACTTGTTTCTGGTACTCATGTTGCTTCTTCAGGGTCAGTGGCTCGGCAACCCTAGAGCCAGACACAGCCAGGGAACTAGTATTTTCAGTAGGAGGCAATGAAATATATCATATTGCTGTCCAGACAGGTGTACCATTGCAGAAGGGCAAAAAGGAGTTAAACTTTTCCCAGCCGCTTGTTCCAGAGAAATATTCAAACACTAATTTGGAGATTATTAGTAATTATACAAAGTTTTGTCTTCTCCGCTTCCAATATAAACAAGGGAGAGAGGGGAATGTTTCAGATTTTGCTAATTAATTCCAGGCAGGCTGTTTACAAGCAGAGAACACTGCGAGGAAGGGTGGAATTAATGATGCCGGTATTGATGTAGGGTGATGATTTCATGCCGAGAGAGACAATGTGGCTCAGTGGAAGGTGTTTTCCTCATCAGAACCATTAAATATGACAGGAAACTGGGACTTCTAAAGAGTCCTGATTTCGGGGTCCCCTAGGGGGCATCTATGCAGAATAGTACTGACTGTCACCAATGCTGGCCGTACATGCTGCAATTTTGGAAGTTTTCTGGCAGCCTTTAATTAATAAAGAATGCATGTGATTTAAAACCCATTTGAAGCCTCTTACCTTTTTATCTGTTTATTCCTCTGTATATCAGGAGTGTAGATAAGTGTGGTGGTGGGGGTGGGGATAGGGAGTCTAAAACCCCACAGAGTGTTTACAGCGTGTTAGGATCTGACTCCACTTTTGCTGCAGCTAAATCAGCACAACTTGGTCAAGGACTTAACCTGCCTCTGCTATAGATAGATAACCTCTGGGTGTTGATTACCGTTTGCCCTTTAACCATTTTGCTGAAAGAGCTGTTTTTGCATTTTTTTGCACACATTTAAAAAAATAATTTTAGAGACCTTAGAGCACATGTGTCAAACACAAGGTCCATGGGCCGAATCCAGTCGCCAGACCATCCCATGTGGCCTTAACATCTCTCCTGCAGCTGTGGCACCCCCCTCGTCTCCACCCCCACCTTATCTCATCATCTGGCAGCAGAGAGGAGGACAGAACTTCTCTCCAGATCCTGAACTTCTCTCTGAGGAGGAGAAGGGGGTCTGAGGAGGAGAGAGGGGAGGCCGGGGGTCTTTGGAGGAGAGAGAGGGGGGTCTGAGGAGGAGAGATGGTAGGTCTGGGGGGTTTGAGGAGGAGAGAGAGGTGGTCTGAGGTGGGTCTGAGGAAGAGATCTGGGGGGTCTGAGGAGGAGAGAGAGGTGGTCTGAGGTGGGTCTGAGGAAGAGATCTGGGGGGTCTGAGGAGGAGAGAGAGGTGGTCTGAGGTGGGTCTGAGGAAGAGATCTGGGGGGTCTGAGGAGGAGAGAGAGGAGGAATGGGGCGTCAGAGGAAGAGAGTGGGGTCTGAAGAAGAGAGAGGGGTGGTCTGGGGAATCTGAGGAGGAGAAGGGGGTCTGAGAAGGAGAGGGAGGAGAGGAGACCTGGGATGTCAGAGGAGGAGGGGGTCTGAAGAGGAGAGAGGGGAGGACTGGGGCATCAGAGGAAGAGAGTGGGGTTTGAAGAGGAGAGAGGGGTGGTTTGGGGAATCTGAGGAGGAGAAGGGGGTCTGAGGAGGAGAGGGAGGAGGCCTGGGATGTCAGAGGAGGAGGGGAGGTTGGAGAGGTCAGAGGAGGAAAGGAGTGAGATCTAAAGGAGTAGTGGGGCCAGGGGGGGGGGTGTTGGGAGTAGAGAGGGGAGGTCTATGGCTGAGTCGGCCCCCCCCCCCCGCCCCCAGAGACAACGCTTGCAAACCGAGTCAGGATTTAAAAGAAATAAAAGCTCGTATTCCGAAACGCTCGCAATCCGAGGTATTACTGTATTTCTAATTTCATCTTTAAATCAAAATTTATTTTTATTTTTACTTTTTGTCGTTTTATTGGATTTTTCATTATATCTCTCTCTGGTGACCCCGTGTTACAATATACATTTTATTCATTGATTGAAATTGAGTTTACTTTATCTCTTGATGTTTTTACTTATACATGCATATGTATAATTTTTGTCTGTTTATACATGTGTTTTAGGATTGGGAACCCTTGAGATTGATGCAGATTTGTGATTGAAACAATTTGTTCCGGTCTATCCACTCTAATTTCATGTTTTATACATTTGCATCTCCTCAGGTGTCTCCAATGTGTTTTTGGAATCAGTTTGACCATGTACGTAGGTGGCCCTTTTCAACAGCTTTCTGGTTGAATGTTCATTTCTATATATACGAATGGTCAGTCTGGGTCCCATCAGCTATGATTAAGCACCCACTGGTGGTGTGAAACGCGTTAGATATCTTGTTCCCTACCTCTGTGATTGTATGGATTTTATTGCACTTTAATAAAGGTGTAGCATCGGAGTGCGGCCATCCAGTCTTCTCTTGTTCTTTGATGCTACTTGCAGAGCCAGCACCTGTGTTTTCATTAGCAGGGGAGGTGTCATTATGGGATAATTGCCTGGAGCAGTGTATACTCACCTTACTCAAGGGGTGTAATGCATGTAGTCTACAGCTCAGGTCAGTTAAACACATTGAGGTATGAAGACAGTAGTTCAAGAGTTAATACAGCGTGAAGATACAAGTAGTTACCAAGGGTAACAAAGGTTTCACATGCAGTCATAAGTGTGTACCAGTGGTGGTGCATCCATAAGGGCGCCCCCTCTCTCCTCCCACCCCCTCTAGCACCAATAGATAGATTCATGCATTGCATGAATCTATGGCTGCTGCTGCCACCCCCTATTCAGGCGCCCGGCCCCTTTTCGGGCGCAGGGCGCCTGAATTACAGCAGCAGGGGTGTTTTTGAAGCACCTGGTTAGAGCCATAGGCTCTAATAGGCGTCAAAAAAGGTGAACTGCGAGCGCCATGCTGGGCGCTCACAGGTTACTCAGCTGTGTTAGAAAACCTAATCCTAACACTAAACCGCCTCTCCGCCAATCAGGTGCTCGGAATTGTTGCCCGTCACCTGATTGGTCGAAACAACAGGCGCTGTGATTGGACGCTAGTCCAATCATAGCAGAGGATGGGAAGAGAGGACGGGAGAAGACATCAAGGAGCTGTCCCACTGAGACAGGTAAGTGCAGACGGCGGGCCGGCGGGGGGCACACTGGCAGCATTTGATATGGCACACTGGCTGCGTTTGATGGGGCACAGTGGGAGCAATTGATGGGCACAGTGGGAACAATTGATGGGCACAGTGGCTGCGTTTGATCGCTCAGTGGCGGCAATTGATGGGCACAGCGGCTGCATTTTTTTGGGGCACAGTGGCAGCATTTTATGGGGCACAGTGGCTGCATTTGATGGCACAGTGGCTGCATTTGATGGCACAGTGGCGGCAATTGATGGGCACAGTGGCTGCGTTTGATGGCTCAGTGGCGGCAATTGATGGGCACAGCGGCTGCATTTTTTTGGGGCACAGTGGCAGCATTTTATGGGGCACAGTGGCTGCATTTGATGGCACAGTGGCTGCGTTTGATGGCACAGTGGCGGCAATTGATGGGCACTGTGGCTGCGTTTGATGGCACAGTGGCAGCAATTGATGGGCACAGTGGCTGCGTTTGATGGCACAGTAGCTGCATTTGATGGGCACAGTGGTGGCAATTGATGGGCACAGTGGCTACAATTGATGGGGTTTTTTTCAGGATTTTTCAGTTTGTTTGTGCCCCCCCAAAATTTTGATCACCGCCACTGATGTGTACATGTGACAGGTGGGAATAGCCTGTTGCAGGAGGAGATGTTGTCGGCATTCTCTCAGTGAGCGGTCCCTCTCGTCTGCAACGGGAGCAGATCAGAGGCCCCCAACCTGTACACAGGTACGGAGGAGCAGGAGTTAAGTAAAGTGCACACATGGAGTGGATGCAAGGCGCACAGCGGGACCCCATATCGTTACTGGGAGTGAAGTAGCGGTGATACGCTGGACAGGTGGAGAGGACATTGGCTCAGTGTGTCCCTCCTAATTGCATCGTGGTAATATACATTAAAATTTAAAATGAAAATTAGGCAAGCTGTTGCCGGCCCTACACCGTTACATACAGAAAGCTATTTTTAATTGCAAAACACACGCAAGTACATGAGCGGCCATACATCATAATCAGACTACCGGTGTACTGTATGGTTATGGCTCAGTCCGTGCTTCTAAAAGATATCAGTCATAACAAGCTGAATAATTGATCGGCAATGGTCCTGTCTGCCTTCGAGAGACAGAAAATATTGATTATCGGACATAATCTCTCTCGTTACATGAAACATGAATTGACAGCCGCTGATTTTATTTTTTTCGACTATTGATGAATCCCCTCCTCCCACCCTTTATTACTACTAGGGATGAGCTTCGTGTATGAGTCGAACCCATGTTCGACTCGAACATCGGCTGTTCGACCGTCCGTCGAATTGCGAACGTTATGGGCCGTTCGCGCCAAATTCGTGTGGCGCGTCACGGCCCATAATTCACTGCGGCATCGCAGTGCATTGCTGGCTGATGATTGGCCAAGCATGCACTATGACCCGCATGCTTGGCCAATCACAGCGCCGTCAGTAGAGAGAGCTGTAATTGGCCAAAGCCAGGGTGGCTTTGGCCAATTATGGCTCAGGGGATTTAGTACACGCCCCACACTATATAAGGCCGCCTGCACGGCGGCCCTGTGTAGTGTGTTCCGGTGTGCTGATAGAGAGAGAGACAGACAGTGTCATTTGATTTGAGAGCTAGATTAGGCTAGATCTGTTCCTGCTCTTTACATTTAGTGCAGTGCGTCCTGCTCACAGTGTTCAGCTAGATCTGTTCCTGCTCTTTACATTTAGTGCAGTGCGTCCTGCTCACAGTGTTCAGCTAGATCTGTTCCTGCTCTTTACATTTAGTGCAGTGCGTCCTGCTCACAGTGTTCAGCTAGATCCGTTCCTGCTATTTACATTTAGTGCAGTGCGTCCTGCTCACAGTATTCAGCTAGATCTGTTCCTGCTATTTACATTTAGTGCAGTCAGTGCGTCCTGCTCACAGTGTTCAGCTAGATCTGTTCCTGCTATTTACATTTAGTGCAGTGCGTCCTGCTCACAGTGTTCAGCTAGATCCGTTCCTGCTATTTACATTTAGTGCAGTCAGTGCGTCCTGCTCACAGTGTTCAGCTAGATCCGTTCCTGCTATTTACATTTAGTGCAGTCAGTGCGTCCTGCTCACAGTGTTCAGCTAGATCCGTTCCTGCTATTTACATTTAGTGCAGTGCGTCCTGCTCACAGTGTTCAGCTAGATCCGTTCCTGCTATTTACATTTAGTGCAGTGCGTCCTGCTCACAGTGTTCAGCTAGATCCGTTCCTGCTATTTACATTTAGTGCAGTGCGTCCTGCTCACAGTGTTCAGCTAGATCCGTTCCTGCTATTTACATTTAGTGCAGTCAGTGCGTCCTGCTCACAGTGTTCAGCTAGATCCGTTCCTGCTATTTACATTTAGTGCAGTCAGTGCGTCCTGCTCACAGTGTTCAGCTAGATCCGTTCCTGCTATTTACATTTAGTGCAGTGCGTCCTGCTCACAGTGTTCAGCTAGATCCGTTCCTGCTATTTACATTTAGTGCAGTGCGTCCTGCTCACAGTGTTCAGCTAGATCCGTTCCTGCTATTTACATTTAGTGCAGTGCGTCCTGCTCACAGTGTTCAGCTAGATCCGTTCCTGCTATTTACATTTAGTGCAGTGCGTCCTGCTCACAGTGTTCAGCTAGATCCGTTCCTGCTATTTACATTTAGTGCAGTCAGTGCGTCCTGCTCACAGTGTTCAGCTAGATCCGTTCCTGCTATTTACATTTAGTGCAGTGCGTCCTGCTCACAGTGTTCAGCTAGATCCGTTCCTGCTATTTACATTTAGTGCAGTGCGTCCTGCTCACAGTGTTCAGCTAGATCCGTTCCTGCTATTTACATTTAGTGCAGTGCGTCCTGCTCACAGTGTTCAGCTAGATCCGTTCCTGCTATTTACATTTAGTGCAGTGCGTCCTGCTCACAGTGTTCAGCTAGATCCGTTCCTGCTATTTACATTTAGTGCAGTGCGTCCTGCTCACAGTGTTCAGCTAGATCCGTTCCTGCTATTTACATTTAGTGCAGTGCGTCCTGCTCACAGTGTTCAGCTAGATCCGTTCCTGCTATTTACATTTAGTGCAGTGCGTCCTGCTCACAGTGTTCAGCTAGATCTGTTCCTGCTATTTACATTTAGTGCAGTGCGTCCTGCTCACAGTGTTCAGCTAGATCTGTTCCTGCTATTTACATTTAGTGCAGTCAGTGCGTCCTGCTCACAGTGTTCAGCTAGATCCGTTCCTGCTATTTACATTTAGTGCAGTGCGTCCTGCTCACAGTGTTCAGCTAGATCTGTTCCTGCTATTTACATTTAGTGCAGTGCGTCCTGCTCACAGTGTTCAGCTAGATCTGTTCCTGCTATTTACATTTAGTGCAGTCAGTGCGTCCTGCTCACAGTGTTCAGCTAGATCCGTTCCTGCTATTTACATTTAGTGCAGTGCGTCCTGCTCACAGTGTTCAGCTAGATCTGTTCCTGCTATTTACATTTAGTGCAGTCAGTGCGTCCTGCTCACAGTGTTCAGCTAGATCCGTTCCTGCTATTTACATTTAGTGCAGTGCGTCCTGCTCACAGTGTTCAGCTAGATCTGTTCCTGCTATTTACATTTAGTGCAGTGCGTCCTGCTCACAGTGTTCAGCTAGATCCGTTCCTGCTATTTACATTTAGTGCAGTCAGTGCGTCCTGCTCACAGTGTTCAGCTAGATCCGTTCCTGCTATTTACATTTAGTGCAGTGCGTCCTGCTCACAGTGTTCAGCTAGATCCGTTCCTGTTATCTTCCTACTGACAGGCAGGCTTGTCTGGTTACAGTATATAAAGCTACCTGAAGAAAATTACAGGTGTTCTATCCCAGCTTAGTGCAGCTACAGGCCATTAGTATGTCTGGAAGGCCAAGAAGGAGAGGCAGACAGTCACAAGCCAATAAGAGAGGGCAAGCAGGCTCTGTGTCTAGTGCTGGTCGTGGAGACGGTGCATCCTCATCAGCACGTGGCCATGGGACACGCTTGGCCTTTTTTTCGGCAGCTGGCCGTGTTGAGCCGCAACATGCAGAAAACTTGGTCGAGTGGATGACCAAGCCGTCCTCATCCTCCTCATCCTCTCTCACCCATGCCCAGGGTGCTTTGTCTGGCAAAGCAGCGGCCTCTTCCCTCAGCTCAATGTCATCAGTGACTCCTTCCCTAGCTCCACCATGTCCTCATGAGGATTCCCTCGAACTGTTTGACCACAGTGTTGGGTACATGCTCCAGGAGGATGCCCAGCGTTTGGAAGGCTCTGATGATGATACTGAGCTTGATGAAGGCAGTAACATGAGCACGGACAGAGGGGGTGCCCAAGAAGGACAGCAATCTGGCAGTCATGCTCCCCCTGCTGCAGCATACTGCCAGGTTTGCTCCAGTGATGAGGAGGGAGGGGATGATGAGGTCACTGACTCAACGTGGGTGCCTGATAGGAGAGAGGAGGAGGAGGAGGAGGAGGAGGCGGCACATCACCAACGAGGCAGGATGCCCTCCAGGGGCCAGCCTAAGGGCAGCACATTGACTGCATCACACCCCAAAGCTCCACATGTGCAGGGCGCTGCAGTCTCTGCGCGTTATTCAAAAAGTTCTTTGGTGTGGGCCTTTTTTGAGACGAGTGCATCAGATCGCACCGCTGCTATTTGCAACATATGTCTCAAGCGTATCTCGCGTGGCCAAAACATCTCCCGCTTGGGTACCACATGCTTGACCAGACATATGTTGACCTGCCATGCAGTTCGTTGGCAAGCATATCTAAAAGACCCACACCAAAGAACAAAGAGGATCTCTCCTTGCTCCTCATCAGCTGAGATTTCCAACCCCACTAGACCTTCAGTCCTCTCTGAGACCTGCAGTGAGAGGAATGAAGGTGTAGAATTAGGTGTGTCACAGCCAAGTACTTGTGGGCAATCTGCTTTTGGTACACCGACGCCAGATTGTACCAGGCAAATTTCCCTGCCCCAGCTGCTGCACCGCCGAAAGAAGTTTGCTCCCAGCCATCCACATGCCCAGCGGTTGAATGCTAGCTTGGCAAAATTGCTAGCACTTCAACTGCTGCCTTTTCAGTTGGTAGACTCTGCCCCCTTCCGTGAGTTTGTGGAATGTGCGGTTCCTCAGTGGCAGGTACCCAAACGCCACTTTTTCTCACGGAAGGCGATTCCAGCTCTCTACCGGCATGTGGAAGGCAATGTCCATGCCTCGCTGGACAGGGCGGTCAGCGGTAAGGTGCATATTACCGCTGACTCATGGTCCAGCAGGCATGGACAGGGACGTTACTTAAGTTTCACGGCGCATTGGGTGACTCTGCTGGCAGCTGGGAAGGATGCAGGACAAGGTGCAGTAGTGTTGGAGGTTGTTCCGCCACCACGCCTCCAAAATGCTGATTGTGACACACCTCTCTCCTCCACCCCCTCCTCTTCTTCTTCCTCCATGGCCTCTTCCTCGGAACCAGCGGTGCTCCGTAGGCGTTCAAGGGGCTACGCAAGTACGCAGGCCAAAAGATGCCATGCGGTGCTTGAGCTGGTGTGCTTGGGGGACAGGAGCCACACTGGGGCAGAGGTTCTGTCAGCTCTGCAGGGGCAGGTTCAGAGGTGGTTGACGCCACGCCAACTTAAGGCAGGAATGGTGGTTTGCGACAATGGCACCAACCTCCTCTCTGCCCTCCGACAGGGACAACTGACCCATGTGCCCTGTTTGGCTCACGTCCTTAACTTGGTGGTGCAGCGGTTCTTGGGCAGGTACCCGGGCTTACAGGATGTCCTGAGGCAGGCCAGGAAAGTCTGTGTGCATTTCCGCCGGTCATATAATGCCAGTGCTCGGCTGACGGACCTCCAAAAGGAGTTTAACCTGCCCAAGAACCGCCTAATCTGTGACATGCCCACCAGGTGGAACTCGACATTGGCCATGCTGCAGCGGCTGCACACGCAGCAGAGGGCCATAAATGAGTACCTGTGCGACTATGGCACCAGGACAGGGTCAGGGGACCTTGGTTTTTTTTCCCCACGCCAGTGGGCCATGATCAGGGATGCATGCACTGTCCTGTCACCATTCGAGGAGGCCACGAGGATGGTGAGCACTGACAGTGCATGCATCAGTGACACTGTCCCCCTTGTCCACCTGTTGGAGCACACGCTGCGTGGAATAATGGACAGGGCACTTGAGGCAGAACAGAGGCAGGAAGAGGAGGACTTCCTTAGCTCTCAAGGCCCCCTTTATCCAGACAGTGTTCCTGCGTGCCCGCCGATCACACAGGAAGAGGACGAGGAGGAGGAGGAGGAGGAGGAGGAAGATTGTGTCAGTATGGAGGTGGAGCCTGGCACTCAGCATCAGCAGTCTTTAAGGGATCAGTCCCAAGGAACACATGGACTTGTACGTGGCTGGGAGGAGGTGGCTGCGGACGTTGTTGTCCTTAGTGACCCAGAGGACTCCGGACCGAATGCCTCAGCAAACCTACGCTGCATGGCCTCCCTGATCCTGCAAAGCCTGCGTAAGGATCCTCGTATTCGTGGTATCAAGGAGAAGGACCAATACTGGCTGGCAACCCTCCTTGATCCACGTTACAAGGGTAAGGTTGCGGACCTTATCTTGCCATCGCAGAGGGAGCAGAGGATGAAACATCTTCGGGAGGCCTTGCAGAAAGGTCTGTGCAACGCGTTCCCAGAGACTGGGAGGTTACAAACTCCTGTTTCTGGACAACGTGTTGCTGAGGCTTCGGTCAGTCAAAGAAGGAGCGGTGGAGAAGGTGGCCGTCTGACCGATGCGTTCAGACAATTTTTTGGTCCGCAGCCCCAAGGTATGATCGGTTCCAGCAACCATCGCCAGCGTCTGTTTTACATGGTGCAGGAATACCTAGGGGCAAGATCAGACTTGGACACCTTTCCCACCGAAAATCCTCTGGGTTACTGGGTCTTGAGGATGGATCACTGGCCAGAGCTTGCACAGTATGCAATTGAGCTACTGGCCTGTCCTGCATCCAGCGTTCTTTCGGAACGCACATTCAGTGCTGCTGGAGGCGTGGTAACCGATCACAGGGTGCGTCTGTCCACTGACTCGGTCGATCGGCTGACCTTCATAAAAATGAATCAGTCTTGGATCACCACCAGCTACCAAGCACCTGATGCTGATGTAACTGAATAATTTTTTTCAGATCCCTTCAAAGACTGCCTATGCTGATGCTGAGTGACTATCCCTGAGTAATTATCCTCTTCCTCCTCAATCATCACGCTGATAGCTTGTAAGAACATTTTTGGTTCTGGGCGCCACCACCAGTGCCTAAGGCACAATTTTTCAGCCCCTGTATAACAGGGGCGTGTAATTACAATTTTTGATGTAATACTTTGCAGCAGGGCTCGTTCCTGCATTCCAACTAGAGTGTCTGTGAGGGGTTGCAGTGTTGTGGCACCAGCACCAGTGCCTAAGGCCCAATTTTTCTGCCCCTGTCTAACAGGGGCGTGTAATTACAATTTTTGATGCAATACTTTGCAGCAGGGCTCGTTCCTGCGTTCCAACTAGAGTGTCTGTGAGGGGTTGCAGTGTTGTGGCACCAGCACCAGTGCCTAAGGCCCAATTTTTCTGCCCCTGTCTAACAGGGGCGTGTAATTACAATTTTTGATGCAATACTTTGCAGCAGGGTTCGTTCCTGCGTTCCAACTAGAGTGTCTGTGAGGGGTTGCAGTGTTGTGGCACCAGCACCAGTGCCTAAGGCCCAATTTTTCTGCCCCTGTCTAACAGGGGCGTGTAATTACAATTTTTGATGCAATACTTTGCAGCAGGGCTCGTTCCTGCGTTCCAACTAGAGTGTCTGTGAGGGGTTGCAGTGTTGTGGCACCAGCACCAGTGCCTAAGGCCCAATTTTTCTGCCCCTGTCTAACAGGGGCGTGTAATTACAATTTTTGATGCAATACTTTGCAGCAGGGCTCGTTCCTGCGTTCCAACTAGAGTGTCTGTGAGGGGTTGCAGTGTTGTGGCACCAGCACCAGTGCCTAAGGCCTAATTTTTCAGCTCCTGTTCAACAGGGGCATGTAATTACAATTCTTGATCTAATATTTCACAGCAGGGCCCTGTGAGGGCTTACAGTGTTTTGGCCACAGCAACACCTAAGGCCCAAATTTCTGCTGAGTATATAGGGCAGGACCCTACTTTCAAACATCTAACTTACAAACGACTCCTACTTGCAAACGGAAGGAGACAACAGGAAGTGAGATGAAATCTACCCCTAGGAAGGGAAATTCTCTCATGTAAGAGTTAATATGGGAAAACAATTTCTCCTTTCCACTGATGCTTTCCAATCCTTGTTCCACAAAAAAACCCAAATTTTCAAAAAACATTTTTCATTGGGACAAAAAAGTGAGGTGAAATCTTCTGAAGAGGAGGAAAGACGCAAAACAAATGTCACAGGGGTGATAACCCTTCCCTATGTTTTCCAAAAAGCTTAGAAAAGATTTTTTGGCTGGAGCTAAACACGTTAAAAATGTTCAAAATTACAAACAGATTCTACTTAACAACAAACCTACAGTCCCTGTCTTGTTTGCACCGCCTGTATACTGCTGTTCAGAGTATATAGGGACCTTTCCTTATTTTAATTTGGGTGCGGGGTTCCCCTTAATATCCATACAAGACCCAAAGGGCCTGGTAATGGACTGGGGGGTACCCATGCCGTTTGTCTCACTGATTTTCATCCATATTGGCAGGACCCGACATGACATTAAACCCGCAAGCAGTTTTAAATGAGATTTTTTCCTTTAAAAATGACATTTGGTGCAGGGACTGTTCTAAACATGGGAAACACGCGTCACTTTACAGGCATACTATAGACACCCCCCAGGTACGATATTTAAAGGAATATTTCACTTTTTTTTTTTTACTTTAAGCATCATTAAAATCACTGCTCCCGAAAAAACGGCCGTTTTTAAAAGTTTTTTTTGCATTGATACATGTCCCCTGGGGTAGGACCCGGGTCCCCACACCCTTTTTAGGACAATACCATGCAAATTAGCCTTTAAAATGAGCACTTTTGATTTCGAACGTTCGAGTCCCATAGACGTCAATGGGGTTCTAACGTTCGTGCGAACTTGCGGTCCGTTCGCGGGTTCTGGTGCGAACCGAACCGGGGGGTGTTCGGCTCATCCCTAATTACTACTTCCCATTGAGCCATCAATTGTGAAGAACACTAAAATTATTGCTTTGGCAGCCCCACTGATATGTAGGAAGAATGTTAAAGGGGTTGTAAACCCTCGTTTTTTTTTTTTAAATTAAAATAACAAACATATCATACTTACCTGCACTGTGCAGTTCATTTTGCACAGAGTGGCCCCGAACCTCCTCTTCTGGGGTCCCTCAGCGGCGCTGGTGGCTCCTCCCCGCATCGAGTGTCCACGTTGGAGAAGCGCTCTCCTTGGTGGACACCCGTGTGGGCACGCTCCCGTGTACTGCATCTGTGTCCAATCACACAGAATGCAGGACCCGGCGCCGTGTCATTGGATTTGATTGACAGCAGCGGGAGCCAATGGCTGCGCTGCTATCAATTTATTCAATCAGGACACGAGACACCAGCTAGATCTGGTGTGCTAGTTCCCAGACGGAGGATGACACTGTTCAGTAAGTAAAACGGGGGGGGGGGGGGGGCTGCAGCACTACAGAAGGTTTTTGAAAAAAAGGCCAGGTTGGCCGAGCTTTGCAGGATCCCGTATATATACATGTGATCCTGAACTACCGGGTATAGGGCGTGAGCGCGAGCCCCCAATGTCATTCTACACAGTGGGAGCTGATCAGTGGGTCCCGACCCGATGTCTGCCGACACCCACTGATTGTTTGGTGTACAGGCAGAACGTCAGTCTGCCTATGCAAACATGGCAGATCGCTGTTCTGTCAGTAAGGAAGGCATGGATCCTGTGTTACTCCTAAGCAGGGACATGAACCAATGCTTTCCACTAGTGAAAGCACCTCCCCCACTACAGTAAAACACCAGCTAGGCACAAAGTTAACCCTTTAATCGCGCCTGATGTTAACCCCTTCCCAGCCAGTGTCATTAGTACAGTGACAGTGCATAGTTTTAGCACTGATCACTGTAAAAATGTCAGTGGTCCCCAAAAAAGTGTCAAAAGTATTATGCCGCGTACACACGGTCGGACTTTCCGGCATACTTGGTGCGGCACACTTTCCGACGGACTTTGTCCGCCAGGTGCGCCGGACTTTAAAACGGACGGACTTGCCCACACACGCCGGGACTTTCCGGCGGGCTAAGTCCGCCCGTCTTTCCGACGGACTTTCGCCGGAGTTCCGGCGGACTTTCAGAATGAACGGACTTGCCCACACACGGCCAAGTCCGTTCATTTTGAACGTGACTCAGGTGCGACGGGACTAGCAAAGGATGTCAATCTTGCCGCTTTTATCGGCGAGATTGACACCTTGCGAGCCCCGTTGCGGGGCATACCAGGCCCTTAGGTCTGGTATGGATTATAAAGGGAAGCCCCTACGCCGAAAAAACGGCGTGGGGTCCCCCCTAAAATCCATACCAGACCCCGATCCGAGCACGCAGCCTGGCCGGTCAGGAAAGGGGGTGGGGACGAGCGAGCGCCCCCCCCCTCCTGAACCGTACCAGGCCGCATGCCCTCAACATGGGGGGTGGGTGCTTTGGGGGAGGGGGGCGCCCTGCAGGGCCCCCCCACCTCAAAGCACCTTGTCCCCATGTTGATGAGGACAAGGGCCTCTTCCCGACAACCCTGGCCGTTGGTTGTCGGGGTCTGCGGGCGGGGGGCTTATCGGAATCTGGGAGCCCCCTTTAATAAGGGGGCCCCCAGATCCCGGCACCCCACCCTATGTGAATGAGTATGGGGTACATGGTCCCCCTACCCCTTCACCTAGGGAAAAAGTGTAAGTAATAAAACACACTACACAGGTTTTTAAAATATTTTATTAAACAGCTCCGGGGGTGGGGATCTTCCTCCGGCTTCGGGGGTCCCTCCGCTTCATCTTCTCCCGGCGTCCGGTTGGTTCTTCTCCGCTCTCTTCTCCCGGTGTTCCAGTTCTTCGGCCGGCTCCTCTGCTGTGTTCAGGTAGCTCTCTTGCCAGCAGAGGTCCGGACTTCTGAGCTGCTGGGCTTCTTCTCTTCTCTTCTCTTCTCCAGATGTTGACACGACGCTCTCTCCGGCTGGACTGGTCTCTGAGGGCTGCGTTGTGACTTATATAGGCGGAGACCCCGCCCCCTTTTGATGTCACAGTCCCTGGGCATGCTGGGACTGTGACGTTTTAGGGGGCGTGGTCGACCACGCCCCCTAAAACGTCACAGTCCCAGCATGCCCAGGGACTGTGACATCAAAAGGGGGCGGGGTCTCCGCCTATATAAGTCACAACGCAGCCCTCAGAGACCAGTCCAGCCGGAGAGAGCGTCGTGTCAACATCTGGGGGAAGAGAAGAGAAGAGAAGAGAAGACAAGAAGACAAGAAGACAAGAAGCCCAGAAGTCCAGACCTCCGCTGGCAATAGAGCTACATGAAGACAGTGGAGGGGCCGGCCGAAGACCTGGGACACCGGGAGAAGAGGCCGGAGAGCGGAGAAGAACCAACCGGACGCCGGGAGAAGATGAAGCGGAGGGACCCTTGAAGCCGGAAGAAGACCCCCGAAGCCGGAGGAAGATCCCCCCCCCCGGAGCTGTTTAATAAAATATTTTAAAAACCTGTGTAGTGTGTTTTATTACTTACACTTTTTTCCTAGGTAAATGGGTAGGGGTACCATGTACCCCATACTCATTTACATAGGGTGGGGGGCCGGGATCTGGGGGCCCCCTTATTAAAGGGGGCTCCCAGATTCCGATAAGCCCCCGCCCGCAGACCCCGACAACCAACGGCCAGGGTTGTCGGGAAGAGGCCCTTGTCCTCATCAACATGGGGACAAGGTGCTTTGGGGGGGGCGCAGGGCGCCCCCTCCCCCAAAGCACCCACCCCCCATGTTGAGGGCATGCAGCCTGGTACGGTTCAGGAGGGGGGGGGGGCGCTCGCTCGTCCCCACCCCCTTTCCTGACCGGCCAGGCTGCGTGCTCGGATCGGGGTCTGGTATGGATTTTAGGGGGACCCCACGCCGTTTTTTCGGCGTAGCGGGGTTCCCTTTATAATCCATACCAGACTTAAGGGCCTGGTATGCCCCGCGCTCGCCGCAATAGGAAGATTTGTTTTTCCTATTGCAGCGAGCGCGAGATGCAATACCCCGCCCTCGTGTCGCATTTGGTCTGTCGGACCAGCCTACACACGAGCGGGCTTTCCGTCGGACCAGCACACACACGAGCGGACTTTCCGCCCGAAACTGAGTCCGACGGAAAGGTTTGAAACTTTCTTCAAATCTAGGTCCGGCGGGCTTTTGGGAAGAAGTCCGCCGGAAAAGTCCGCCGCCCACACACGGGCGGATTGTCCGGCACACTCTGGTCCGCCGGACCAAGTATGCCGGAAAGTCCGACTGTGTACGCGGCATTAGTATCAGTATCAGTCTTTGGACAAAAAGTTGTCTACTGCTGATGGGGGTTCCTGCAGCTTCTTCGGGTTCCCCAGCAAAATCTGTCTCTTCTCCTCCCCTGGAACGAACCTCCAGGACCTGGGAACCTCCTGTCTCCCATTCCTCCTCCAAGCTCATCAGGAGATGACCATGCTGCTAATCTCTCCAGGGACCCGAACTCCGCTAGCAGTCTGGGGGAACCCCAATCTATGGCCCTGTCTTCACACTCCCCTTCTGGCTAACCCGAGGGCGCACTTCCCTCCAACACTGGCTCCTTCCAGAAAGGTTTAGCAATGGACACAGAGGCAGCCAGCATTTTAGGGACAATATCTGGTTCCTGCTGGGCAGTACTTACAGTTACCAGGTCTCAGACCGGGCCGCAGGCCAGCCCCCCCCCCTCCCCCTATGTTACGATTGTTCACAGGGGAGTCACCAGGCTCAAACTCTACCCCGCCTTTCGGTGATGACTCCTCCAGGCCCGCTCCGGCCTTCCGGGAACTCTGCGGCTGCACTCGACACAGTCCTGAGTGCGGGTCCACGTTACTGTGGCTCTTGCTGGCTGGATGCAAGCCAGGTGAGCAGTTCGCCACAATGACCGCACCGGATCCAGGCACTGACCACAGCGGTCGGTTCCTGGCATTCTAGACATAGCCGGCACAGATGCTCCATCCCATCAATCATCCAGAGGACGAATCCCCCGTGATGCTCCAACCGGACACCAGTGTCCACCAGTGTCCGCTCCTGCAGATCAGGCAACCAGGTCAGCAATGGGTATACAGGACCACCCTCCGCCATCTTACTCCTCCGCCTCGTGATCTCTGCTAGCAGGGGACACTGGGTCTCCTCTAGGGCGTGGCACCACCCCCTCGCTTCCAGACAGGCTGGTGTCTGTGAAACTGATAGGCAAGCCCCTCCCCTAGCGTGCCGCTGTAACCCCTTGTTAGACTAACTGAAGTTTGCAGGCATGCTGAGACTAGTAGGACTTGTCCAGGCATGTCGCTCGGCACCGACTGTGCACGAGCAACTGAGAGTAGATGACCGCTGACTTTTCCGGTGGTTGCCGGTAGCAACAATAAAGTTTGTAACCCCTGTCTCACTGAAAGGACCATTCTTATCACAGTCCCGCCCACAGGCACCCGCAGGTTTACCCCAATCACCCCGGACAACAGTAGACAGTTCCAGGTACACTTACTGTTACAAGCAGGAATTTGAAGCATAAGTTCAAGATGTCCAGCATGAAGGCCCCCAGTTGAAGGCCTCTAGGTCGAAACGCGTAGGTTTTGCTATACACGCTTCCTACATTGCTTTTATTACTTTTTCTAGTGATCACTTTTTATGCTATCATCTGTCATTTGATGCCCTCTAAATAATTTTTATAAGATTAAAAATCTTCTATTTTTTATGACCTGCACCACGTGGAGCCCCTTTTTTCTCTTTTTCCTTTTAATATGATTTCAATGTGACAACATTCCATTGTGTCACTGGTCTGTTATATTGACCTCCCATTGAGGTTCAATCTTCATCTGCTTTGAAGATCTGTCTGAGTTCCGGATATTCGGTTGATATACCTGGATCCAGATTGGCTGATTGACACAATGCTTGCTCTTGGAGTGATCCTTCCATAGGCCTTGTCTACCTCTCAGTTGGTGGCATTGATGAGTACCTGGCTTTCGGCCAAAACAGACGCCTGATTGACCCACTGTTGTATGACAGGTGGGTCCACCTTGTCTGGTAAGAAGTACCCATCCATAATCTTCTATTAGATGAATGTTCATCCATTACGTTTGGTATCATACAGCCATCCCTGTGTCCACATCATTCTACCATTTGTTACAGAGGATTTCATCATAGCCATTTGAGTGGACATTACTTTCATGAGTTTATTGTGATTCCTTTTATTAGTGTTTGGACTTTATTATGCCATAGTGACTACACACCATTATTCTATCATGTTGTTTTTATAAGTTTCTATCATAACACTTGTTCCGATCAACTGTTGTGACATACATTGTTTTTCACTTTCACTGTGTTTTATACACTTAGCACTACACTTTTGTATTTATTAATCTTTGTTTTGTGCCTTACTGAATTAGGGTTGCCAAGCCAAACCCAGACACTTTAGCGGCGCACAGCAATTTTTTTTTTTTTTTAGAACAGAGTCCTTTTATATTAGCAAATCCCCCCTTAGAGACCAACCGGCCATCACCCCTTGCCCCCTTCTATAAGATTGTCTAAGGCCTTACCAGCAGAAGGGACCTTGCAGCCGCTGCAACTGCAAGCAAGTGAGTGTGTGGGAGCCAGGCAGAGTTAGGGGGTAGAGCTTGGAGGTGGAGCCACAATCCCATGTGTGCTGTGCAAAAGCTTCATCGGTTGCTAGGACACCGGCGGTCCTAGCAACCAATGACTGCAAAGCAGATGATTCAGGTTGGGCGGGGGAGAAGGCAGAGCAGAGAGCACACAGAACAGCAAATCACAGCCGACAGGAATTCCTGAGGATACCCAACAGAGTTCCCTCACTGCACTGGGAGTCTGGGACATATTTACCTGACCGGACTGAAGGTGTGTTGTGTCCGGGTTTCAGGTGGACAGAAACCCAGGCACAAGTTGCAAAACTCGGACTGTCCAGGTCAAACCCGTACAAGTGGAAACCCTATACTGAATCCACCAGGAGATTATTAAAAAAACCTGTTCCAGGATTCAAAGCAAATAATAATATTCCATTTGTCTACAGCGCTGACAGGGAAACATTTGAACATTGTATTTGCTTTTAAATTGCACAGGTGCTCTCTAATCTTTTCATTTACTCTCCGCGTGTCTTGTGATACATTTTTCTTTCTATTTCATAAACTATTTAAAGGCTGTATATAAAAAAGACATGCAGCTGCTAAATAAAATATCCTTTGGCAGGACCTGTAACATACTGTTTCAAGTGTGAGAGAAGGGGCTTTTCACAACTAATCCCGCCAAAGTGCGACCGGTTTTTTAAAACATGCGGATTCTTAAGTAAGAAAAGGGGACTAATTAAATATCGCCTATTGTTACATCTGGTTTAGTCTGTTTGTGGCAGAAAGTCAAAAAATGTGATTTTGGCCAGAAGTCCCCTCATATATAACACATCTGTGCTTTTCTTAAAGGTTCAGACCACCCAAAAATGATTTTTAGTGGATGCTGGAATCTTAAACCATTGCTTCTTCCTTAGGCCTCACGCACACCGAGCTCAGCTCCTCTGAACACCTTTTCTCCTGGTAAGAGAAAAGCTGCTTATAAAATGCTGTAAGTGGCGCATTCTATTGGCCAGAATATGAATTTATTCTAGCCATTAGAATGCATTAACGTGCAACACACACAAACGAGCATAGGCACATTTTTATGTACATGCGTGATCCACATTTTTTCTACCCAAACACTCCTCTCCTGAATACACTGCTGAATGTCAGACCAATGGCCCAGCCATAGGCAATGCCCAGTTGCTTGAACAGCTTTAGTGTTGAAGTCTCTTAAGACGAAACGCGTAGGGTTAAATACGCCGGCCGTGGCCACCTTTTACTGCGCTGTTTTTTATCTGCTCACTTTTATTCGTTTTTATTGAACATTTTTTCTTTGGATATCCGTTTTCTTTGCAGCTAATAAATCCTACCATACGGATTTACACCATGTGGAGATTTTTTCTTTTCTTCTTATGCCGTTAACACCATACTTCTTTCCCGGATAAGATAAGTTCCCAATAAGCTGATATCTGCTTGGCGTTGTGATTTTCCACTTATCTCTCGTATTGGCGTCCTTGATGTCCACCTGCTTATTGGAGAGGTTATTGTGCAGCCCATCTTGAGAGCTTGGCTTCAGGTCTCCGCTCCTATGCCTTATTGACCCACCACCGTACGGTGAGCTGGGTCTATCGCTCCTGGTAAGAGTACCCCTTTCCACCCTTTTCCTTTTGATGGTGCAGGCACTCCTGGGTGTAAATCCACCATTGAATACATCTACCCCAGAGACTGTTTGATTTATACATAAGTTGTCACTGCTTCACTGCAGTATACTGGCAGGGGACAGGCTTTTCTACTCAGGCTGGAATAGCTTTCTAAAGGAAAATTAGCTATAAGGCCCCTTTCACACGGGTGGACCGTTTAAGGTCTGCCTGTCAGTTTTTTAGGCGGACCTGAACGGACACTCCATGCAGGTCTATGGAGCGACGGATGTCAGCGGTGACATGTCCGCCGACATCCGATCCGATCCGCTGAATCCAGACGGATGGAAACCCTATTTTCCATCCGTCTGGCGGATCGGATGAAAACAGACAGGCGATCCATTTTCAACCGATCCCCCATAGAGGAGAGCGTGGCTCAGACAGGTTTGTCTCTCCACAGTGAGCAGAGACGGACCTGTCATCCGCCTGCTCAGCGGGGATCAACCGATCGATCTCCCGCTGAGCAGGCGGAGTCCATACATGAAAGGGGCCTTAGGCTGAGTTTACACATTCAGCAGACCTTGCTGCATCTCTGAAAGGCAATTTCAGATGGATCTTTTTTCAGGGAAATTTGACAGGCAATGAGAACTGAGGAGGCGATATGTCCCCTTCTCATCACCTGTTTTTAACCCTGTAAATGCTGTACCACTAAAGTTGCCAGCTTTTCTTCAGGCTGGGTTCACACCACTGTGAATTGGATGCGGATTCCACATCCAATTCACAATAGCAGGAGATTTTGACCGGCTCTATGGAGCCGGTTCACATATCTCCACAGCGGTTCGGGTGCGTTTTACAGAAAAACGCTGTGCGTCTTTTGGTCAGTTTGAGGCTGAAATCGGACCTGAAACAGTGAACAGGGACGCATTGGTCCCCTGCTGTGAGACGGATGCGGCAATGGTGTGAATCCAGCCTCAAGCCAAAACTGAACACTTTAGTGGCCTGGTCCACCCGCAGCTCCCAGACAGCAACAGATTTTTGTGTGACTATCTTTGTTACTTGGGGAGCCACAGTCCGGTCTGAATAATGTGTCATAGGGTTGGGATTGCGGCTTGCAGTCCAACTAGAAGTAATGGTTTTGCCGACCGTAGAACCTGCTGTGGTCGGAGGTAGAGGGGAAGCTGTCGCCACTAAGGGACCATCCACCTAATTACCAGGGACCACAGTGAGTTGCTGAAGCAAGTACCAGAGCAGCATTCTCACCAACCGGGGTAAACTTCAGCATATGTCAAACCAGGGACCCAGCCAGCGAAGGTGACGCTTGCAGAGCATTATTGTGCGCCAAGCCAGGGACCAAGCAGGCCAGTGGTTTGATGCTTGAGGAGTTTCTGTGAGTGCCAAGCTAGGGACCCAGCAGGGATGCGGGGGGTGACGAATGAGGAAAATACTGAGAAGATTGGAAGAGCTCAGGAGATCCAGTGGCAGTGGATCAGCAAGTCTAAGTGATAGACTGGGAGCTAAGTTGAGTAAAGGTCTACAATAGGAGATTGTGGAAGAAGTGAAGAAGTTCATTACAACCTTTGTTAGAAACTGTTTCAAGATTGTTGCCATAGGAGACAGCGCTCCTACTCATGCAGATGTGGTGTCTGGCTGGATGCATTTCCCTGCATGGCTGTCTACCTATAGAAGTCTTGGAGTCTGCCAATTAACATTGCAACTACTTAAGGGTGTCCTGGCCCTAACCCTCTCTCTCACAGTTCTGTTCGAGAGACAATAAATCTCTTTGAGTTCAAGAAGTGTCTGGTGCCCATTAATCCACCTGCAATCCATGCCATTAATCCACCTACAAATGCTTTGTAACCCACTCTACATGGAAGGATGTCAGCTGTCCCTAACCCTGGAGGTCACCATTAGGCCTCAGGGGCTCCAGAACCTCGCTTCATTAAAATGCAACATGACAGTACATACCAAATAACGTCCTTTCCATAATCCTAACTAAGATAACATAGTGGCCCAGGCAAGAGTCCATAATGGCAATGTCCATGGCTTGCATACTATCCATGATCCTGGTCTCTTCAGTGCCACATTTGCACTCACTGGTGAGTCTATGATCCACCCATACCCACATCTTGTTCTCCAAAGCGCCCTGTGAAGTAGCTGGAGATTACATGCTGTGGCTTGTCTGTGTCCTCTTCCCATGCAGACTGCTCACTGTGCAGTGCCCATCCACCTTTTTATTTATGGCACAGGGGAAGTGGCAGAGTTGTGAGAAAAATGGGAAACTGCAGAAACATGTTTAACCCCTTCCCAGCCTGGGACAGCCAACTCCAACATGCCTACAGGTAATGCCCAGCTTTATTCCAACAGGATGGAAACATTTTCTTGAGCCTAAAAAAATTGGAACTGTGAATATGGTTTTCATTATAGAAAGATTGTACATATTGGAATAAAACCTTTTTTAATAATCTAGGATTATTCAAGTTACAGGCTGGGATGAAATATTTTGGAACTTCCGAGCAAAACTACAAGAACTTAGACACTGCCCCCAACTATAAATGGCCTTTGCAGCAAGGAGCATTGGAGGACAACATAGGTCAAAAAAAGGCCAAGGAAAAATCCAAGGAAAATTCCAAGCTCTACTTACCAACCAGTCTGGGACCAACCAAATTGACCCATCTAACAGTATGCGTTAAAAACAGGGGTTTAGTCTGCACTCATTTGCAAATACAGGCTAAAGCTATAGGCACCCTGTTACCTGTAGTCCATACCTCTAATGCCCCGTACACACGGTCGGATTTTCCGACGGAAAATGTGTGATAGGACCTTGTTGTCGGAAATTCCGACCGTGTGTAGGCTCCATCACACATTTTCCATCGGATTTTCCGACACACAAAGTTTGAGAGCTTGCTATAAAAATTTTCCAACAACAAATCTGTTGTCGGAATTGCCGATCGCGTGTACACAAATCCGACGCACAAAGTGCCACGCATGCTCAGAATAAATATAGAGATGAAAGCTATTGGCTACTGCCCCGTTTATAGTCCGGACGTACGTGTTTTACGTCACCGCGTTCAGAATGATCGGATTTTCCGACAACTTTGTGTGACCGTGTGTATGCAAGGCAAGTTTGAGCCAACATCCGTCGGAAAAAATCCTAGGATTTTGTTGTCGGAATGTCCGATCAATGTCCGACTGTGTGTACGGGGCATAACTTTTAGAGCACAATAGCTGCAAAGGTGTCAGTGCATTGCCTGACCAATATATCAACAGTACAAGAAGTTAGCCACTGCCCCCACCTATAACTGACCTTTGCAGCAAGGAGCATTGGAGGGCAGCATATGTCAAAAAAAGGCCAAGGAAAATTCCAAGCTCTACTTACCAACTAAACAAGAAGAAATTGGCTGCACACCTTCGCTGATCCAACAGGTTTATTGAACATGTAAAGACTGCCACCAGAACCAGGACACAGACAGGAGGTCTGACGGTTTGAAGAGGCACAATGTCAGCGTGAAGCGCATCACCTCTTATGCCCCATACACACGGAAAATGTGTGATAGGACATTGTTGTCGGAAATTCCGATCGTGTGTGCACAAATCCGACGGACAAAGTGCCACGCATGCTCAGAATAAATAAATAGATGAAAGCTATTGGCTACTGCCCCGTTTATGGTCCCGACGTACGTGTTTTACGTCACCGCGTTCAGAATGATCGGATTTTCCGACAACTTTGTGTGACTGTGTGTATGCAAGACAAGTTTGAGCCAACATCCGTCGGAAAAAATCCTAGGATTTTGTTGTCGGGAATGTCCGAACAAAGTCCGACCGTGTGTACGGGGCATTATCCTGGCTGTGTGCGGCCAATTTCTTCTTGTTTGATCTCATGCACACTGTTGCGAGCCAGGGCCAGCACCCAATCCCTCTAGTCTGTAGCACTATCATACTTACCTGGAGCAGCGGTCCGTCTTTTGTTCCCTGTCCACTTACCGACCAGCCTGCGACCAACCAAATTGACCTAACAGTATGCATTAAAAAGGGGGTTTAGTATGCACACATTTGCAAATACATGCGTAAGCTACAGGCCCCATCAAGGAACCCTGTTACATCAGAATGCATGTTCTTCCACTGTGGAGCCTCTTAAAAGTTAGAGGTAGGGACGACAGTAACAGGGTGCCTTGGCGGGGTATTTAGCTTATGCATGTATTTGCAAATGTGTACAGAATAAACATCTGAGCAAAATTAGCTGACTCAGTGATAGAAAGAAAGAAGGTCTGATAAACGATTTTTCAGAATTACTGTACAAACGTTCGAAAAAAAAAAAATTGAACAGTTTATAGCCAGCCTAAGCCATGAACAGGAATGACACAGACTGGTCCACTAGAGTAATCTGTGAATATAAACATGACCAACTGCGCTGGTACACTAGGCTCCCTGTATTCTTTTTTTTTTTCTCATTCTGACTGGCCCGTACCTCTGAGATTCATATAAAAAAAGAAGTATTTGTAATCCGTATTCAGAAGTCCACACTTGTTCTATTTCCACTCACCGGTCAGGGGAAAAAGATCCTGCGGTATAGATTGAGCCTGGCCAGGCAGACCTGTCACCACTTGTCATTCTCAGCGAGAACCTTGTATGAACAGCTTCGGGCGGTCGTTATCTCATGCAGAGATTATCCAATGTGTTTTCAAACATCTGGCCAGCCTATAGGTGACCATACTTGGGCAAAGTCTTGCTGAGCACAATGGGAGACAGGACATCTGCCTGTCATGCACCAATTTCCTTCCCGATTTGGCCAATGGGTATTAGTGGAGCATGGGTGGTGAAAGCTTTTATTTCCTATTAAAAAGTGGACAAACGCTTGTTGGTTGCAAAGAGATTTCTTAGCATATAAACAGTCTCGTCATTATTCCTTGATGCATGATTACTTGTGATGATCACAGTGGCTAAATAACAAAGTGGTTAGCACTTGTGCCTAGCTGCACTAGGGTCTTCAGTTCTGTTAGAAATTCTGTATATATAGCCCTACAGAACAGACAGCCAGTGCACAGTCCACATGGGCTTTCCTGCTTAACTGCAGACAGGAAATAGGAAACGTATTATACAGAGAAAGAACATAGAGTTTAACCATAGATGCAGCTAAAAAAACACTGCCATTTACTGGTTGATGTAGTTGCACAAAATACATGAACAATGTATTCCAACAGAATCCCAACCATTGCACTAGCTGCCTGGAGTTTGCATGTTCTCCCTGTGCCTGTGTTCAGTCAGAATCGGCGACCCGTCAAATTAGGTAACGGAAGTTACGTTCTGTCACCTGTGCATGCGTACAGCCGCTACCAGGTTGCCTAATCTGACGGAACACCTGCAGTCAGCAGAAGACAGCGGACATCTTACTACACCCAGCTATGTCTTTAATTTACCAGTCATTTTAGCAATAAAGTGAGTGTATATACATAAATATAGTATATTGACATCTGTGACGCTGTTTGCATGTTTAATTTTAAAAGCCTAAAGGTTTAGCGCTGAGCAGTGCGGGGTGTACCAATATGGCCTCTGTCACCTTCCTACTGCTTGTGTCCAGCTTCTTTCAAAATGTAACATCAAATCACCATCACAGATGTCAATATACTATATTTATTTATATACGCTCACTTTATTGCTAAAATTACTCTTAAATTGAAGACATAGCTGGGTGTACTAAGATGTCCACTGACCCCTTCTTATGACTACAGTGTTCCATCAGATTAGGAAACCTGGTAGCAGCTGTACGCATGTGCAGGTGACCGAACGTCACTTCCGTTACCTAATTTGATGGGTCGGCGATTCTGACGGAACACCTGTGTGGGGTTTCCTCCCCACACAGGTTTCTTCTCACATTCCAGGTTTCCTCCCACATTCCAAAGACATGCTGGTAGGTTAATTGGCTCCTGTCTAAACTGGTCCTAGTATGTTTATGTTTGCATGCATGTGAGTTAGGGACCTTAGAGAGCAGGGACTGATGTGATTGTATAATGCATATGTAAAATGCTATGTAAATTGACTGCACTATATAAGTACCTGAAATAAATAAATGTTGGAGCTGAAATGATATAAAAAAGAAGTATTTGTACCTCTTCTATATATGAAAGCTGAGCTGTCAATGCAGCCCCTAGATTAAACCCCCCCCCCCCACCCTTATGTGACTAAGCAACTGGAATCCTGTACAGTTCTGTGGCTTAAAGCCCATCACCGGGAGTTACAGATCGCCAGCCAGAGCCTGCTGGAAGAAGGAGTAAGGTAAGTATTACATATTGTTCCTCATCCCCTGTAGTTCTTGGAGTTGAGATTTATAGTGGAATTCCAGGCTGTTCCTAACTATGCTTAACCATTTTTATTTTTCACTTCTCATTCTTTTTATAATTTGTTTTTACATACTGTCACATAGTGACACTGCACTACTCTGGGAAGGTGATTGGGTTTTATTTTTTATTTTTTTTACACTGTGATTGCTTGTTACAGTGATGATCACTGTAAAAGTAATTGCTTTAACTGTCATGAATAGCTTTTATTCGTGACTCATTGTTTACTATTGCGATTGCTGTGATTGGCTACAGCTATGACATGGTACAGGGCTGCTGTGATTGACTCTGTACCATTGTGATCACTATGCCCAATCACAGAGATCACAACAGTAAGCAATGCTGTCATGAATGAAATCTATTCATGACAGTTGTTTACTTGTTAGCATGTGATCGTTATTGGTCATGGTCACAGCGATCACATGGTACCTGGGCCAATCACAGTGGGCCGGTACCATGACTGGTCATCTGCTGTGTCCGGGGACGTCCTCCTGGAACTGGAGAGCATCCTGCCCGGCCATATATATATATATATATATATATAGACACACACATTGGCCCGACGAAAATTGTTTAGACCTGCTCCCACCCCCCTTTAAATCCTATTCTAACTACCCTGTAAAAAAAAAAAGGTGTCTATCCTTACCTATTCTGAGGACACTCCGGTCTGGTCACATGATCTCTACATTGGCAGGCTTCAGTGTAGAGGAAAACAAAGGCTGCAGAACCTGGGCAGTGATGTCTCCCATAAACTTGCTATGGGCCATCCGTTGTCAGTTGTCCCCCCTCTACACTGAAACTGCTGCTGGAAGCCAATCATGTGCCTGGACCAGCGCACCCTGAGAATAGGTAAGTCTAAACATCTTCCTTTCACAGGGTAGTTAGAATAGGATTAGAAGGGGGTGGGAGCAGGTTTAAGCATAGCTAGGAATTCCCTGACTTCTACTTTAAGATCAGATTGTAACATATGTGTTCAGATTTAGCGAAACAATCCATCAGAATTTGCCAATTCCTCAGGGCTACATGCAGTCACTCGCTAGTCTATGACCTCCTTACTGTAATTAAGGCTGACTGATCCTTCCTTCTGTTACGTATCGCGGTAATGTATTGCTATGCCCTCAGGGCAATCATTGGGGTTAATCTCGATTTGACACAGCAGTCGGGAGCATAAATAATTCCATAAGAGGATGCCGAAGCCCAGGCGCAGAGCCCACAGTAATGGAACGACCTCCTCCTCCATCTACACCTTATAGAAAAATTACCATGCAAATATTGGATTTACAGTGTAACTATGCAAATTGGACCTCGTCTCTGAGGTGCCTCCTTGTTGAAATAATTTTACATAAATACATAAAATTGATAGGATCATTCATTGTGAAAGGGAGCAAGGCGGAATAATTAGGGACGGGTGGCAGTACAAGACCGGTAACAGGTAGGTGTGCCAACTGTGCAAAACCAGGTGAAGGTATGACACAAACTGCTATGTGCAAAACCGTCACTAATAATATTAATGTATATATAAACCCGTACAATGAACTTCTGTTCTTTGCTCCCCTTTGGCCTGTTAAATATACTTATGAATGTGTTTTATTATATCTGCTTGATTAGTGCAAACAGTACCTGTTGATCCTGCCAGAACTCTTGTAAGCTGATCAGGACCGAATCAAGGGAAACTGATGCTCTACGCATAGCCCAACAATAACGCCCCGCTCGGCCTCTTCATTGCTTAACGCACAAGACATTAAATCCTGGGTAAGCACCATCTCAGATGGTGGCAGAGCTTACACGTGATTGCTGCTCTTGATGCTCCCCTTTAGTGACAATGTTCTGGGGAGCAGATGTCGTATTCTCTCCTAGACATTGCAACACCAGGTATTTTAGAATGACCCTAAGAGGTTGGAGTTTGAACCCTGTGTATGCCCCATACTGGACTGTAGCAGAGCTTACACAGGGTTGATGACATCCTTAGCTTCAAGTGACTATGTTCTACTTAAACAAAAAATCACTGTGCAAATGCCTCAAGTATTTGCTGAGGGGTCACAAATGATCCCCATAATTTGCTTAATACCTTTATTTTCTTATTGTTTGTAAGCTCCATCTAGAGGCCATAATGTGGTATTTTCCTGGTTGAGGTATTTCAGTTAAATACTACAATATGGCCACTAGATGGAGCTGACGATCATAGAAAATAAACATACAGTGGATTTTAAAAAGAATCACCCCCCCCCCCCCTCCCCCCTTTAAAATTATCACATTTTATTTGCTTTGCAGCCTGAAATGAAGACAGACACAGTTTTTATTTTATCCAGCTGTATTTACTCAGTGCAACTTACAACATCCAAGTGAAAGATATAGCACCAACATGTCAAAATTAAAAAATTAACCAACATGAAACGCAAGATGGTCATGGACCGGACGAAACTTCACTACTGAGTTCTGAGGAAGAAGTGGAAGCTTCAAAACGTGCCATCTTGCATTCCATGCTGGTTACGGCGGCAATCAGACTCTTCCTACAGCCATCTGTCTGCACATCCACTGCTTATTGCTGCCATATCACTGGAATGATCCTGAGAGGTCCAGAGACTGACTGCCACCGTGATATATGCCTGAATTATTCATCCATTTATGAGTTGCCCCTTGTCTTACCCTTAATAAAACTGCTTATATTAGTAAAATTTATGGGAATATGAAAATATCCAAAATGACGCCAGAGGAAACCAGCAGTGGTCAAGGTAGACGCATTTCACACAACAGAAACAGAAATCATTAAATAAAGCACATTTCTGTTGTGTGAAACACGTCTAGGTTGACCACTGCTGGTGTCCTCTGGTGTCATTTTGGATTTTTTCATTTTCCTATAAACTTTACTTGGAGCCCACGTAGGGTTGCCACCTGTACGGGAATGACCCGGACAGTCCGGGTTTTTGACAGCTGTGCCCGGGTTTCTCTCCTCCTGAAACCCGGACACAGCAGCATAGGCTCCAGCCAGTGTGGGAAGTGAGTGTTCATACCTCTAACAGTTTAGCGCACCCCCCCCCCCCCCACACACACACTCCTGTAGCTGAGACTGCACTCCGTCCTGTGTCCCGCCAGCAGCATGACCCCCTCCTGTAGCTGGATGCTCACTCTCAAATAGCACCTGCTCCCCGGACGGCTCCTGTCCTGTGTGTCTTCAGTGGTGAGCGTTCCCCTCCATCCACCTCTCCCCCGTCATTTGCTGATCGGCAAATGCAGCCTGCCCTGAATGCGCTCTCTCCCACCAGCAGCACACTTCCCCCCTCCTTTCCCCTGCTCCAGCAGGGCTAATGATTTTTGGCAGTTTCACTGCCACTGGTGAATGGTGACAGTGGTGAGTCGGTCCCAGTCCGATCCCCCTCACCCCTGTCAATGCAGCGCTAGGCTAATGAATCCTGAATGCTGCAGCTCACTGTGTGCTCTCTTCCCCCAGCACCAAGCCAGCCCCCCCTCCTCTCTGTCAGCCCCCCCTCCTCTCTGTCAGCCCCCCCTCCTCTCTGTCAGCCCCCCTCCCCTCTGTCAGCCCCCCCTCCTCTCTGTCAGCTCCCCTCCCCTCTGTCAGCCCCCCTCTCCTCTCTGTCAGCCCCCCCTCCTCTCTGTCAGCCCCCCCTCCTCTCTGTCAGCCCCCCCTCCCCTCTGTCAGCCCCCTCCCCTCTGTCAGCCCCCCCCTCCTCTCTGTCAACCTCCCCTCCTCTCTGTCAGCCTCCCCTCCTCTCTGTCAGCCCCCCTCCTCTCTGTCAGCTCCCCCTCCTCTCTGTCAGCCCCCTCCTCTCTGTCAGCCCCCCCTCCTCTCTGTCAGCCCCCCCTCCTCTCTGTCAGCTCCCCTCCTCTCTGTCAGCCCCCCCCCCTCCTCTCTGTCAACCTCCCTCCTCTCTGTCCGCCTCCCTCCTCTCTGTCAGCCTCCCCTCTCTCCTCTCTGTCAGCCTCCCCTCCTCTCTGCCAGCCCCCTCCTCCTCTCTGTCAGCCCCCCTCCTCCTCTCTGTCAGCCCCCCTCCTCCTCTCTGTCAGCCCCCCTCCTCCTCTCTGTCAGCCCCCCTCCTCCTCTCTGTCAGCCCCCCCTCCTCTCTTTCAGCCCCTCCTCTCCTCTCTTTCAGCCCATCCGCCCCTCTGTCAGCCCCCCCCTCTGTCAGCCCCCCCTCCTCTCTGTCAGCCCCCCCCTCCTCTCTGTCAGCCCCCCCTCCTCTCTGTCAGCCCCCCCTCCTCTCTGTCAGCCACCCCTCCTCTTTCAGCCACCCTCCTCTCTGTCAGCCCCCTCCTCTCTGTCAGCTTCAGCCCCCCTCCTCTGTCAGCCCCCCTCCTCTCTGTCAGCCCCCCTCCTCTCTGTCAGCCCCCCCTCCTCTCTGTCAGCCCCCCCTCCTCTCTGTCAGCCGCCCCTCCTCTCTGTCAGCCCCCCTCCTCTCTGTCAGCCTCCCCTCCTCTCTGTCAGCCCCCTCCTCTCTGGCAGCCTCCCTCCTCTCTGTCAGCCTCCCCTTCTCTCTGTCAGCCTCCCCTTCTCTCTGTCAGCCCCCCTTCTCTCTGTCAGCCCCCCTCCTCTCTGTCAGCCCCCCCTCCTCTCTGTCAGCCCCCCCTCCTCTCTGTCAGCTCCCCCTCCTCTGTCAGCCATCCTCCTCTCTGTCAGCTCCCCCTCCTCTCTGTCAGCTCCCCCTCCTCTCTGTCAGCCCCCCCTCCTCTCTGTCAGCTCCCCCTCCTCTGTCAGCCATCCTCCTCTCTGTCAGCTCCCCCTCCTCTCTGTCAGCTCCCCCTCCTCTCTGTCAGCCCCCCCCCACCCTCTCTGTCAGCCCCCCCCTCCTCTCTGTCAGCCCCCCCTCCTCTCTGTCAGCCCCCCCCCTCCTCTCTGTCAGCCCCCCCCCTCCTCTCTGTCAGCCCCCCCCTCCTCTCTGTCAGCCCCCCCTCCTCTCTGTCAGCCCCCCCTCCTCTCTGTTAGCCCCCCCTCCTCTCTGTCAGCCCCCCTCCTCCTCTGTCAGCCCCCCTCCTCCTCTGTCAGCCCCCCTCCTCCTCTGTCAGCCCCCCTCCTCTCTGTCAGCCCCCCTCCTCTGTCAGCCCCCCTCCTCTCTGTCTGCCCCCCTCTCCTCTGTCAACCACCCTCCTCTCTGTCAGCCCCCTCCTCTCTGTCAGCCCCCCACTCCTCTCTGTCCGCCTCCCCTCCTCTCTGTCAGCCTCCCCTCCTCTCTGTCAGCCTCCCCTCCTCTCTGCCAGCCCCCTCCTCCTCTCTGTCAGCCCCCCTCCTCCTCTCTGTCAGCCCCCCTCCTCCTCTCTGTCAGCCCCCCTCCTCCTCTCTGTCAGCCCCCCTCCTCCTCTCTGTCAGCCCCCCCTCCTCTCTTTCAGCCCCTCCTCTCCTCTCTTTCAGCCCATCCGCCCCTCTGTCAGCCCCCCCCTCTGTCAGCCCCCCCTCCTCTCTGTCAGCCCCCCCCTCCTCTCTGTCAGCCCCCCCTCCTCTCTGTCAGCCCCCCCTCCTCTCTGTCAGCCACCCCTCCTCTTTCAGCCACCCTCCTCTCTGTCAGCCCCCTCCTCTCTGTCAGCTTCAGCCCCCCTCCTCTGTCAGCCCCCCTCCTCTCTGTCAGCCCCCCTCCTCTCTGTCAGCCCCCCCTCCTCTCTGTCAGCCCCCCCTCCTCTCTGTCAGCCGCCCCTCCTCTCTGTCAGCCCCCCTCCTCTCTGTCAGCCTCCCCTCCTCTCTGTCAGCCCCCTCCTCTCTGGCAGCCTCCCTCCTCTCTGTCAGCCTCCCCTTCTCTCTGTCAGCCTCCCCTTCTCTCTGTCAGCCCCCCTTCTCTCTGTCAGCCCCCCTCCTCTCTGTCAGCCCCCCCTCCTCTCTGTCAGCCCCCCCTCCTCTCTGTCAGCTCCCCCTCCTCTGTCAGCCATCCTCCTCTCTGTCAGCTCCCCCTCCTCTCTGTCAGCTCCCCCTCCTCTCTGTCAGCCCCCCCCTCCTCTCTGTCAGCTCCCCCTCCTCTGTCAGCCATCCTCCTCTCTGTCAGCTCCCCCTCCTCTCTGTCAGCTCCCCCTCCTCTCTGTCAGCCCCCCCCCACCCTCTCTGTCAGCCCCCCCCTCCTCTCTGTCAGCCCCCCCTCCTCTCTGTCAGCCCCCCCCCTCCTCTCTGTCAGCCCCCCCCCTCCTCTCTGTCAGCCCCCCCTCCTCTCTGTCAGCCCCCCCTCCTCTCTGTCAGCCCCCCCTCCTCTCTGTTAGCCCCCCCTCCTCTCTGTCAGCCCCCCTCCTCCTCTGTCAGCCCCCCTCCTCCTCTGTCAGCCCCCCTCCTCCTCTGTCAGCCCCCCTCCTCTCTGTCAGCCCCCCTCCTCTGTCAGCCCCCCTCCTCTCTGTCTGCCCCCCTCTCCTCTGTCAACCACCCTCCTCTCTGTCAGCCCCCTCCTCTCTGTCAGCCCCCCACTCCTCTCTGTCAGCTCCCCCTCCTCTTGTCAGCTCCCCCTTCTCTCTGTCAGCTCCCCTTCCTCTCTGTCTGCCCCCCTCCTCTCTGTCTGCCCCCCTCCTCTCTGTCTGCCCCCCCTCCTCTGTCAGCCACCCCCCTCCTCTCTGTCAGCCCCCCCTCCTCTGTCAGCCCCCCTCCTCTGTCAGCCCCCCTCCTCTCTGTCAGCCCCCCCTCCTCTGTCAGCCCCCCTCCTCTGTCAGCCCCCCTCCTCTGTCAGCCCCCCTCCTCTCTGTCAGCCACCCCCTCCTCTGTCAGCCCCCCTCCTCTCTGTCAGCCCCCCCCTCCTCTGTCAGCTGTCAGCCCCCCTCCTCTCTGTCAGCCCACCTCCTCTGTCAGCCACCCCCTCCTCTCTGTCAGCCCACCTCCTCTGTCAGCCCACCTCCTCTGTCAGCCACCCCCTCCTCTGTCAGCCCCCCTCCTCTCTGTCAGCCCCCCTCCTCTGTCAGCCCCCCTCCTCTGTCAGCCCCCCTCCTCTCTGTCTGCCCCCCTCTCCTCTGTCAACCACCCTCTCCTCTGTCAACCACCCCCTCCTCCTCTGTCAGCCCCCCTCCTCCTCTGTCAGCCCCCCTCCTCCTCTGTCAGCCACCCCCCCTCCTCTGTCAGCCACCCCCCCTCCTCTGTCAGCCACCCTCCTTTCTGTCAGCCCCCTCCTCTCTGTCAGCCCCCTCCTCTCTGTCAGCCCCCCCCCTCCTCTCTGTCAGCTCCCCCTCCTCTTGTCATCTCCCCCTCCCCTCTGTCAGCCCCCCCTCCTCTCTGTCAACCTCCCCTCCTCTCTGTCAGCCTCCCCTCCTCTCTGTCAGCCCCCCCTCCTCTCTGTCAGCTCCCCCTCCTCTCTGTCAGCCCCCCTCCTCTCTGTCAGCCCCCCCTCCTCTCTGTCAGCCCCCCCTCCTCTCTGTCAGCTCCCCCTCCTCTCTGTCAGCCCCCCCCCTCCTCTCTGTCAACCTCCCCTCCTCTCTGTCCGCCTCCCCTCCTCTCTGTCAGCCTCCCCTCCTCTCTGTCAGCCTCCCCTCCTCTCTGCCAGCCCCCTCCTCCTCTCTGTCAGCCCCCCTCCTCCTCTCTGTCAGCCCCCCTCCTCCTCTCTGTCAGCCCCCCTCCTCCTCTCTGTCAGCCCCCCTCCTCCTCTCTGTCAGCCCCCCCTCCTCTCTTTCAGCCCCTCCTCTCCTCTCTTTCAGCCCATCCGCCCCTCTGTCAGCCCCCCCCTCTGTCAGCCCCCCCTCCTCTCTGTCAGCCCCCCCTCCTCTCTGTCAGCCCCCCCTCCTCTCTGTCAGCCGCCCCTCCTCTCTGTCAGCCACCCCTCCTCTTTCAGCCACCCTCCTCTTTGTCAGCCCCCTCCTCTCTGTCAGCTTCAGCCCCCCTCCTCTGTCAGCCCCCCTCCTCTCTGTCAGCCCCCCTCCTCTCTGTCAGCCCCCCCTCCTCTCTGTCAGCCCCCCCTCCTCTCTGTCAGCCGCCCCTCCTCTCTGTCAGCCCCCCTCCTCTCTGTCAGCCTCCCCTTCTCTCTGTCAGCCCTCCTTCTCTCTGTCAGCCCCCCTCCTCTCTGTCAGCCCCCCCTCCTCTCTGTCAGCCCCCCCTCCTCTCTGTCAGCTCCCCCTCCTCTGTCAGCCATCCTCCTCTCTGTCAGCTCCCCCTCCTCTCTGTCAGCTCCCCCTCCTCTCTGTCAGCCCCCCCTCCTCTCTGTCAGCTCCCCCTCCTCTGTCAGCCATCCTCCTCTCTGTCAGCTCCCCCTCCTCTCTGTCAGCTCCCCCTCCTCTCTGTCAGCCCCCCCCCACCCTCTCTGTCAGCCCCCCCTCCTCTCTGTCAGCCCCCCCTCCTCTCTGTCAGCCCCCCCCCCCTCCTCTCTGTCAGCCCCCCTCCTCTCTGTCAGCCCCCCCTCGTCAGCCCCCCCTCCTCTCTGTCAGCCCCCCCTCCTCTCTGTTAGCCCCCCCTCCTCTCTGTTAGCCCCCCCTCCTCTCTGTCAGCCCCCCTCCTCCTCTGTCAGCCCCCCTCCTCCTCTGTCAGCCCCCCTCCTCTCTGTCAGCCCCCCTCCTCTGTCAGCCCCCCTCCTCTCTGTCTGCCCCCCTCTCCTCTGTCAACCACCCTCCTCTCTGTCAGCCCCCTCCTCTCTGTCAGCCCCCCCCTCCTCTCTGTCAGCTCCCCCTCCTCTTGTCAGCTCCCCCTTCTCTCTGTCAGCTCCCCTTCCTCTCTGTCTGCCCCCCTCCTCTCTGTCTGCCCCCCCTCCTCTGTCAGCCACCCCCCTCCTCTCTGTCAGCCCCCCCTCCTCTGTCAGCCCCCCTCCTCTGTCAGCCCCCCTCCTCTCTGTCAGCCCCCCCTCCTCTGTCAGCCCCCCCTCCTCTGTCAGCCCCCCTCCTCTGTCAGCCCCCCTCCTCTGTCAGCCCCCCTCCTCTCTGTCAGCCACCCCCTCCTCTGTCAGCCCCCCTCCTCTCTGTCAGCCCCCCCCTCCTCTGTCAGCTGTCAGCCCCCCTCCTCTCTGTCAGCCCACCTCCTCTGTCAGCCACCCCCTCCTCTCTGTCAGCCCACCTCCTCTGTCAGCCCACCTCCTCTGTCAGCCACCCCCTCCTCTGTCAGCCCCCCCCTCCTCTGTCAGCCCCCCTCCTCTCTGTCAGCCCCCCTCCTCTGTCAGCCCCCTCCTCTGTCAGCCCCCCTCCTCTCTGTCTGCCCCCCTCTCCTCTGTCAACCACCCTCTCCTCTGTCAACCACCCCCTCCTCCTCTGTCAGCCCCCCTCCTCCTCTGTCAGCCCCCCTCCTCCTCTGTCAGCCACCCCCCCTCCTCTGTCAGCCACCCCCCCTCCTCTGTCAGCCACCCTCCTCTCTGTCAGCCCCCTCCTCTCTGTCAGCCCCCTCCTCTCTGTCAGCCCCCCCCTCCTCTCTGTCAGCTCCCCCTCCTCTTGTCATCTCCCCCTTCTCTCTGTCAGCTCCCCTTCCTCTCTGTCTGCCCCCCTCCTCTCTGTCTGCCCCCCTCCTCTGTCAGCCACCCCCCTCCTCTCTGTCAGCCCCTCCTCTCTGTCAGCCCCCCTCCTCTGCCAGCTACCCCCAAGCAGCACGCACTTCCCCCAGCTTCAGTGGGGCTAATGTCCTGCAGCCAGGTCACACTGCACTGTCTGTGCGCGCTCTCTCTCCCACCCAGCCACTGGCGCCGGCACTGATGCCGCCAGAGACAGTGAATGGAGGGCCACTGGACTGGTATCCTAGCAAACAGGGACACTTTTGCAGGAGAAAGCATGGTATTACAGACTCCGCCCCTAACAGGTTCACACACACATCTTTTCAGCGGCTCCTGGAAGGTAAGGGTTTTTTTGTCTCGCTGTAATGGAGTTCTCTATTGGGGGGGCACAGACACTGTCTGATATTTAATCTGTTACTTTCCACTGCCCTACTGACACCGTCCTCTGCCCTACTGACACCGTCCACTGCCCTACTGAAACCGTCCACTGCCCTACTGACACCGTCCACTGCTCTACTGACACCGTCCACTGCTCTACTGACACCGTCCACTGCCCTACTGACACCGTCCACAGCTCTACTGACACCGTCCACTGCTCTACTGACACCGTCCACTGCCCTACTGACACCGTCCACTGCCCTACTGACACCGTCCACTGCTCTACTGACACCGTCCACTGCTCTACTGACACCGTCCTCTGCCCTACTGACACCGTCCACTGCCCTACTGACACCGTCCACTGCCCTACTGACACCGTCCACTGCCCTACTGACACCGTCCACTGCCCTACTGACACCGTCCACTGCTCTACTGACACCGTCCACTGCTCTACTGACACCGTCCACTGCTCTACTGACACCGTCCACTGCCCTACTGACACCGTCCACTGCCCTACTGACACCGTCCACTGCCCTACTGACACCGTCCACTGCTCTACTGACACCATCCACTGCCCTACTGACACCATCTATTGCTCTACTGACACCGTCCACTGCCCTACTGACACCGTCCACTGCCCTACTGACACTGTCCTCTGCCCTACTGACACTGTCCTCTGCCCTACTGACACCGTCCTCTTCCCTACTGACACCGTCCTCTGCTCTACTGACACCGTCCACTGCCCTACTGACACCGTCCACTGCTCTACTGACACCATCCTTTGCTCTACTGACACCATCCACTGCTCTACTGACACCATCCACTGCCCTACTGACACCGTCCACTGCTCTACTGACACCGTCCACTGCTCTACTGACACCGTCCACTGCCCTACTGACACCTTCCACTGCTCTACTGACACCGTCCTCTGCCCTACTGACACCGTCCTCTGCTCTACTGACACCGTCCACTGCCCTACTGACACCGTCCACTGCCCTACTGACACCGTCCACTGCTCTACTGACACCGTCCACTGCTCTACTGACACCGTCCACTGCCCTACTGACACCGTCCTCTGCCCTACTGACACCGTCCTCTGCTCTACTGACACCGTCCTCTGCTCTACTGACACCGTTCTCTGCTCTACTGACACCGTTCTCTGCTCTACTGACACCGTTCTCTGCTCTACTGACACCGTTCTCTGCTCTACTGACACCGTCCTCTGCTCTACTGACACCGTTCTCTGCTCTACTGACACCGTTCTCTGCTCTACTGACACTGTCCTCTGCCCTACTGACACCGTCCACTGCTCTACTGACACCGTCCACTGCCCTACTGACACCGTCCACTGCCCTACTGACACCGTCCACTGCTCTACTGACACCGTCCACTGCTCTACTGACACCGTCCACTGCTCTACTGGCTGACAGTGTCCACTTTTAAGGTAGGCTAGTTTCATATTTTAACTGACAATTTTAACTGACAATTCTTTTATTAATCAAATCACATTTTATGAGTACACAAATGCTTTTGTTTTATTTAACCATGCCCTTTTAAGTCCCCCCCCCACACTTCTAATGCAATTTGGCCAATGTTCACCGTAGCACACCTCATTACTACTCACTTTGGGTAACCCAAGAGGTGTCCCAGGTATTTTACAATTCTATAGAGTGTACTACAAAAAAATTGCCGTGCGACGTGAACGTGTTCGGGTTTGGCTTGAAGAAAAGGTGGCAACCCTAAGCCCACGTGAAGTGCAGCTGTTTCTTATTTTGACAATCGGGTCTCAGGACCCGCTTCCTGATCGGCGGGAGGAGAAGCAGGAAGACATTAGAGAAAACAATGCTCTGCGCCCCGAGCCCACTCTTTTTTTAAGACAATTTGAGTCTCAGGCTCTAATGACGCGCTTAAAAAAAAACAAAAAAACATTGAAATCAATGCATACGGAGCCCTGCATGTAAATTAGGGGCCGGGCGCATGGATTGGGGGTGGTCATAGTAAGTACCATATACTAAAGTAAACAAAATATAAGCAGCGCTAAAAATGAATGTAACAACACAAAATTGATAATAATGTGTAAGCGTGCAAATAGTGCTAGATTAACCTCCTTAAAGCTGCATAAAGGATCATATAGCATGCTAAAATAAATGAAACAACACAAAATAAATAATAAGGTGCATGCATGCAAATAGTGCTAGAATACCCTCCTTAAAATTGCATAAAGGATCATATGGCTTGCAAACATACTGTACATATACTGTGCATATAAACTACTGTGAAAGTCCATAAGTAGTGAACAGTCCTTAAGTGGGATAAATCAACCATCCAGAAAGTTCATTGTGCGATGCAAACGAAAAGGGGATCCACCACAAGCAACACCCTCTTGGCACACGCCTCTTACTGGATATGTAGGATCATAAATGATAATGGTCATATACAGTCGGGTCCATAAATATTGGGACATCGACACAATTCTAATATTTTTGGCTCTATACACCACCACAATGGATTTGAAATGAAACAAACAACATGTGCTTTAACTGCAGACTTTCAGCTTTAACCACTTGCTTACTGGGCACTTAAACCCCCCTCCTGTCCAGACCAATTTTCAGCTTTCAGCGCTGTCGCACTTTGATTGACAATTGCGCGGTCATACAACACGGTACCCAAATGAAATTTTTATCATTTTTTTCCCACAAATAGAGCTTTCTTTTGATGGTATTTGATCACCTCTACGGTTTTTATTGTTTGTTAAAAAAATTGAAAAATACAGAATTTTTTAAAAAAAATTATATTTTTTTTATATTTTGTTATCAATTTTTGCAAACAGTTAATTTTTCTCCTTCGTTGATGTACGCTGATTAGGCGGCACTGATGGGCACCGATAGGTGGCAGTGATGGGCACTGATGGGTGGCGGTTATGGGCACTGATGGGTGGCAGTGTTGGGCACTGATTGATGGCAGCACTGCTAGGTGGCACTAATAGGTGGCACTTGTGGGCATTGATAGGTGGCACTTGTGGGCATTGATAGGTGGCACTTGTGGGCTTTAATAGGTAGCACTTGTGGGCTTTAATAGGTGGCACTTGTGGGCACTGTGGGCACTGGCAGATGGCACTTGGAGGCACAGGTGAGGCATCTGTGCCTCCTTCCTCTTCGGGACCGATGTCCCTTTGACATAAGCCGGTGATCGGCTTTTTTTTCCTCCTCACGCTGTCAGCGTGAGGAGAAAACGAAACCGATCACCGAGCTTTTGTTTACATCATGTGACCAGCTGTCATGGGCTGACAGCTGATCACATGGTAAGGGGCCGGGACCGGCCCCTTACTCGGATCTGTGATCATCCGAGTCTCCATGACTCGGTGATCACAGCGCGCACACCGCGCGCCCTGCAGGGTGTGCGTGGTGCGCGTGCATAGGGGAGGACGTCATATGACGTCCTCCCGGAGATTGAGGTCCGCGCTGTAGCCGTCATTCGGCTATGGCCCAGACCTCAAGTGGTTAATTTGAGGGTATTTACTTCTAAGTCAGGTGAACAGTGTAGGAATTACAACAGTTTGTATATGTGCCTCCCACTTTTTAAGGGACCAAAAGTAATGCGACAATTGGCTGCTCAGCTGTTCCATGGCCAGGTGTGTGTTATTCCCTCATTATCCCATTTACAAGGAGCAGATAAAAGTTCATTTCAAGTGTGCTATTTGCATTTGGAATCTGTTGCTGTCAACTCTCAATATGAGATCCAAAGAGCTGTCACTAACAGTGAAGCAAGCCATCATTAGGCTGAAATAACAAAACAAACCCATCAGAGAGATAGCAAAAACATTAGGTGTGGCCAAATTAACTGTTTGGAACATCCTTAAAAAGAAAGAACGCACCGGTGAGCTCAGCAACACCAAAAGACCCTGAAGACCACGGAAAACAGCTGGATGACCGAATAATTCTTTCCCTGGTGAAGAAAACACCCTTCACAACAGTTGACCAGATCAAGAACACTCTCCAGGAGGTAGGTGTATGTGATTCAAAGTCAATAATCAAGAAAAGACTTCACCAGAGTGAATACAGAGGGTTCACCACAAGATGTAAACCATTGGTGAGCCTCAAAAACAGGAAGGCCAGGTTAGAGTTTGCCAAACAACATCTAAAAAGTCTTCACAGTTCTGGAACAACATCCTATGGACAGATGAGACCAAGATCAACTTGTACCAGAGTGATGGGAAGAGAAGAGTATGGAGAAGGAAAGGAACTGCTCATGATCCAAAGCATACCACCTCATCAGTGAAGCATGGTGGTGGTAGTGTCATGGCGTGGGCATGTATGGCTGCCAATGGTACTGGTACTCTTGTATTTATTGATGATGTGACTGCTGACAAAAGCAGTAGGATGAATTCTGAAGTGTTTCGGGTAATATTATCTGCTCATATTCAGCAAAATGCTTCAGAACTCATTGGACGGCGCTTCACAGTGCAGATGGACAATGACCGAAGCATACTGCGAAAGCAACCAAAGAGTTTTTTAAGGGAAAGAAGTGGAATGTTATGCAATGGCCAAGTCAATCACCTGACCTGAATCCGATTGAGCATGCATTTCACTTGCTGAAGACAAGACTGAAGGGAAAATGCCCCAAGAACAAGCAGGAACTGAAGACAGTAGAGGCCTGGCAGAGCATCACCAGGGATGAAACCCAGCGTCTGGTGATGTCTATGCGTTCCAGACTTCAGGCTGTAATTGACTGCAAAGGATTTGCAACCAAGTATTAAAAAGTGAAAGTTTGATGGATGATTGTTAATCTGTCCCATTACTTTTGTTCCCTTAAAAAGTAGGAGACACATATACAAATGGTTGTATTTCCTACACCGTTCACCTGATTTGGATGTAAATACCCTCAAATTAAAGCTGAAAGTCTGCAGTTAAAGCACATCTTTTTTTTAATTTCAAATCCATTGTGGTGGTGTATAGAGCCAAAAAGATTAGAATTGTGTTGATGTCCCAATATTTATGGACCTGACTATATGCCCAAGATATAACATGAACAGCTGACAATCCAGTGAAGAGCTGTAGTCAATCAGCAATGGATCACAGTAAGTGACTCCAAAATGTAAAAAGAATAAACTGTCATATTAAAGCCCATCAAGTATTCAAACTCTTATAAAAAGTAATAAAAAGTAACTTGACATGGCTTCTGTTCAGCATAGATACAATGCAACATGGATAAAGGTGCCAGCAAGCTGTTGGCTTGTACACGACCGCTGAGTAGCGGCTAGGTATGCGTGATGTTGTCACCTCCAGGCTACCCTTGACGTGTTTTGTCACCAATGGCATCTTCGGGAGACGAGCCAAGTCCCCCGAAGATGTCATTAAATTTTCGAGTCACTTACTGGGATCCATTGCCAATTGACTACCGCTCTTCACTGAATGGTGAGCTGTTCATGTTATATCTTCATGTTATATCTTGGGCGTATATGACCATTATAATTTATGGTCCTACATATCTGGTAAGAGGGGTATGCCAAGAGGGTGTTGCTGGTGGTGGATCACCTTTTCATTTGTATCGTACAATTCACTTTCTGGATGGTTGATTTACCTCACTTAAGGACTAATGGACTTTCACAGACTAATTTGTGGATCACCAGTCTTTTAAAGTGCCTTTAAAACGTATACATAAGCCTTGAAATGTTCCACATTTTGTCATGTTACAACCAGAAACATAAATGTATTTTATTTGGACTTTATGTGATAGACCAACAGAAAGTGGCACATAATTGTGAAGTGAAGGGGAAAATGATAAATGGTTTTCAATTTTTTTTACAAACAAATATGTGAAAAGCGTGGTGTGCATTTGTATTCGGCCACCTTTACTGTCATACCCCTAACTAAAATCTAGTGGAACCAATTTCCTTCAGAAGTCACCTAATTAAAGATATGCCTTTCAGTTTGGAGTTGAATGAGTTCCAAAACTTCCAAACATCAGGAGGTATGTGCACAGTTGGCAAGAAGTGGTTGTGAATCCAAGAGGTGATGGGCTTACAGTAAGAAATCCTTTTCTGATAAAGAAAACTTAGCGACCAGTTGATCAAAAGGAATTAACCTTCCATCACTAGCTATATCTGATACCCACAGAATCCCTTTGGCTTCCCAATGTTTAATACTGTAGATATGTTGGGTATACTGAACATGAGAAATAAATCCTATTTAATGTTGCACTTAGGTGGCACTTCCCCCTTTCTTCTTTCTTATATCCATACAGAGCAGTCTGATGACAGCCACCGCCAGTGCCCCACAACATATGCTTTTTGTGTATAGACTTTCTTTTTATTACGGACTTGAAGGACAATTACAGCTCAACCTGTTGTAAATCCTCTTGAGCTTTTCCCGCACATACTATATGCACCTAAATATTTTGACCTTGTTAGGTTTTTGGGTAACAGTGAGGTCTTTTTTGGGGGGGGATATGCCAGTCACCAAACCGGTCACCTTTTCTGAAAAAATACCAGCACTTTTATCGCATTCAAATTAATAATATTGGCACCAAGCCCCAATTTTACTGGCGAGGTCAGTAAAATTCCAGCCAGGTATCTACACCTTAAGCCGCGTACACACGGGCGGACTTTTCGACCGGACTGGACTGGATATAGAGACACATATACCGGATTATTATAGTTGTGTCTCTCTATGTGTTTCCACTTTATTGCTTGCCATTTAAAACCCTAATAGGTTGATGTTATCACATCCTCCCTATTATTATTTTTAAATTTTACTATCATGTTCACGGGGAAGTGGTCTCACTTCCTTTTTTACTAACACGGGGATGTTTGTAGTTCTACCGCTGAATAGTATGACTGACTTCCTGTTTATTTGAACACGCTTCAACACTCTAAACATTTTAAATTACATTCCTTTTGACTAATATGAATATTAATGCGGTTCAACTGCTGGTCAGAGTAGTCAATTTCATGTCGAGCCTAGTGCTATTTAACACTCTAGACACCCCTAATAAATTTCACTATGGTTTGACACAGCGACAAGAAGGTTTGATAAATATTAACAAAAACATCAACATAAACTAAATTAACAAACAAAAATAAAGCTACTCATATTTCATTTATAATGTTAATGGAAACAGATTAAATTTCTCATTACATTAATTAATCTGTGAGAGTTCCCCCCTTTACTTTCCTTGCCATCTTTCACTTTGGGAATCCGCCATCAAGTTTGGTTCTTTTTTACTTTTTATTAAACTTCTTATCCCTCCTCCTGGAAATTTATTACCAAATTTGACAAATAATTTTTAGCGAGCATTCCCTTGATTGATGGTTTAGACTTAGAACTACACATTAATTTCTATAGACCTTTCAGATGATTTTTTATTCAGTCAATATGTATATGGTGGCTGAAATATGCCTTTTTTACTCTCTATAGACAATTGTAGTCCTAATGAGCAAGATCTTTATGTGTATGTGTGAGCAGGAGTTCTTTGACACAGAAGCCGATTTGTTTCGGCTGAAATGAACCTTCCCACAACCACACCCATACATACACACACCTGCACATACGCACAGCTCTGTGCGTGTCAACTTTTTGTAACATTTTGTAATGTAGGTTTCAAACTAAATATGATTTCGTTTTGTCATGAACATTGTTTTATATCCCATTAAATGGTTTTCTCTTATCACAGCACTCAAGAGTTTACTCAGAGTATGAAAACATGTCAAACCCTATAAATTAATGAAAGACTCATGGGTATCGCTTTTCGGTAGAAGCTCTCCACATTATATTTTGTTTCTTCTTGACTTTTTTATTTAAAAGAAATGTTTCATTCTTAGAAATTACGAAAAGTTGTTATTGTATGTTAGCAAGATACTGGAGTAAATATAAACAACAAATGTATATTTAAAAAGAACTTTTTGATACAATTATATAACTTTTAATTATATAACTTTTACTATAAATAGCGGAGACATGTATCCACTGACTGTTTTCTCTGTGTATTTTCCTTCCCTTTCCTTTTTACTTGATCAGATACTCTTTACATCACAAATGATATTAAAAATAATGTCAATTTCATGTACCTTCATATGCGGTCTAGCCACAAATGTCATTTACCACATCTATCATGTACACAAGCTTAGCTCTTGATTTCTTTAAACATATATCACCATTTTATTTTTTTAGAGTTTATTTTCATTTATTTTGTTATTTTATTTATTCATGACACTAACAAAATTCATATAAAATTCCTTTTATCACCTATTACAATCAATTTATGTTTGTATCACCACATTTACACCCATTCTGTGGTCCCTTCACTTATAATTGATTTCAGCATTCATTACAATTATATTTTGGAATTTTTAATTTTAAAAAAAATATATATTTTTATATAATATATTTCCTTATTCCAACTCACAAATAATTTTTATGCACTTTTTCACAGTCAATAATTTTGACACCTTGACATTTACCTCTACTGCTCACATATATACACTTTATATGCATAGTGACTTTCAAGATTTAAATGCTCACTCACACTCACATTCCCCACAGCTGAATTTCAGCTGCTTCGTGTGTTTGCATTGATTACTTGGTCACATGATCAATAATAGTTAGTATATATGTGGTCTGATTTTTTATTATCCTTAGCTATGAGTAAGCACTTGGACAAGTGTGAAACGCGTTAGCCTATGATCTGTACACTCTGTCTATGATGTCCTGTATCTGATGTGTTCCTGATTTTAACCACTTGAGCCCCGGACCATTATGCTGCCTAAGGACCAGAGGTCTTTTTCCAATTTGGCACTGCGTCGCTTTAACTGCTAATTGCGCGGTCATGCAATGCTGTACCCAAACGAAATTTGCGTCCTTTTCTTCCCACAAATAGAGCTTTCTTTTGATGGTATTTGATCACCTCTGCGGTTTTTATTTTTTGCCCTATAAACGGAAAAAGACCGAAAATTTTGAAAAAAAATGATATTTTCTACTTTTAGTTATAAAAATATAAATCCAATAAAACTCAATTTTAGTCATACATTTAGGCCAAAATGTATTCGGCCACATGTCTTTGGTAAAAAAAATGTCAATAAGCGTATATTTATTGGTTTGCGCAAAAGTTATAGCGTCTACAAACTAGGGTACATTTTCTGTAATTTACACAGCTTTTAGTTTATGACTGCCTATGTCATTTCTTGAGGTGCTAAAATGGCAGGGCAGTACAAACCCCCCCCCCCCCAAATGACCCCATTTTGGAAAGTAGACACCCCAAGGAAATTGCTGAGAGGCATGTTGAACCCATTGAATATTTATTTTTTTTGTCCCAAGTGATTGAATAATGACAAAAAAAAAATATATATATTTACAAAAAGTTGTCACTAAATGATATATTGCTCACACAGGCCATGGGCCTATGTGGAATTGCACCCCAAAATACATTCTGCTGCTTCTCCTGAATATGGGGATACCACATGTGTGGGAATTTTTGGGAGCCTAACCGCGTACGGGGCCCCGAAAACCAATCACCGCCTTCAGGATTTCTAAGGGTGTAAATTTATGATTTCACTCTTCACTGCCTATCACAGTTTCGGAGGCCATGGAATGCCCAGGTGGCACAAAACCCCCCCAAATGACCCTATTTTGGAAAGTAGACACCCCAAGCTATTTGCTGAGAGGCATATTGAGTCCATGGAATATTTTATATTTTGACACAAGTTGCGAGAATGTGACACTTTTTTTTTTTTTTTGCACAAAGTTGTCACTAAATGATATATTGCTCACACAGGCCATGGGCATATGTGGAATTGCACCCCAAAATACATTTAGCTACTTCTCCTGAGTACGGGGATACCACATGTGTGGGACTTTTTGGGAGCCTAGCCGTGCACGGGACCCCGAAAACCAATCACCGCCTTCAGGATTTCTAAGGGTGAAAATTTTTGATTTCTTTCTTCACTGCCTATCACAGTTTCGGAGGCCATGGAATGCCCAGGTGGCACAAAACCACCCCAAATGACGCCATTTTGGAAAGTAGACACCCCAAGCTATTTGCTGAGAGGCATGGTGAGTATTTTGCAGCTCTCATTTGTTTTTGAAAATGAAGAAAGACAAGAAAAAACTTTTTTTTTTTCTTTTTTCAATTTTCAAAACTTTGTGACAAAAAGTGAGGTCTGCAAAATACTCACTATACCTCTCAGCAAATAGCTTTGGGTGTCTACTTTCCAAAATGGGGTCATTTGGGGGGGTTTTGTGCCACCTGGGCATTCCATGGCCTCCGAAACTGTGATAGGCAGTCAAGAGTGAAAAATCAAAAATTCACGCCCTTAGAAAGCCTGAAGGCGGTGCTTGGTTTTCGGGGTTCCGTACGTGGCTAGGCTCCCAAAAAGTCTCACACTTGTGGTATCCCCGTACTCAGGAGAAGCAGCAGAATGTATTTTGGGGTGTAATTTCACATATTCCCATGGCATGTTTGAGCAATATATCATTTAGTGACAACTTTGTGCAAAAAAAAAAAAAAATTTGTCTCATTCCCGCAACTTGTGTCGCAATATAAAATATTCCATGGACTCGACATGCCTCTCAGCAAATAGCTTGGGGTGTCTACTTTCCAAAATGGGGTCATTTGGGGGTGTTTTGAACTGTCCTGGCATTTTATGCACAACATTTAGAAGCTTATGTCACACATCACCCACTCTTCTAACCACTTGAAGACAAAGCCCTTTCTGACTCTTATTGTTTACATGAAAAAGTTATTTTTTTTTTGCAAGAAAATTACTTTGAACCCCCAAACATTATATATTTTTTTAAAGCAAATGCCCTACAGATTAAAATGGTGGGTGTTTCATTTTTTTTTCACACAGTATTTGCGCAGCGATTTTTCAAACGCATTTTTTGGGGAAAAAACACACTTTTTTAAATTTTAATGCACTAAAACACACTATATTGCCCAAATGTTTGATGAAATAAAAAAGATGATCTTAGGCCGAGTACATGGATACCAAACATGACATGCTTTACAATTGCGCACAAACGTGCAGTGGCAACAAAATAAATACATTTTTAAAAGCCTTTAAAAGCCTTTACAGGTTACCACTTTAGATTTACAGAGGAGGTCTACTGCAAAAATTACTGCCCTCGATCTAACCTTCGCGGTGATACCTCACATGCATGGTGCAATTGCTGTTTACGTTTGACGACAGACCGCCGCTTGCGTTCGCCTTAGCGCGAGAGCAGGGGGCGACAGGGGTGCTTTTTTTTTTTTTTTTTCTTTATTATTTTTTTGCTTTTTTATCTTATTTTTAAACTGTTCCTTTCATTTTTTTTTTCTAATCATTTTTATTGTTATCTCGGGGAATGTAAATATCCCCTATGATAGCAATAGGTAGTGACAGGTACTCTTTTTTGAAAAAATTGGGGTCTATTAGACCCTAGATCTCTCCTCTGCCCTCAAAGCATCTGACCACACCAAGATCGGTGTGATAAAATGCTTCCCCAATTTCCCAATGGCGCTATTTACATCCGGCGAAATCTAAGTCATAAAATGCTCGTAGCTTCCGGTTTCTTAGGCCATAGAGATGTTTGGAGCCACTCTGGTCTCTGATCAGCTCTATGGTCAGCTGGCTGAATCACCAGCTGCATTTTCAGGTTCCCTGTTGAGACAGGAGAGCCAGAGAAAAACACGGAAGATGGTGGGGGGGGGGGGGGGCATTCCCTCCCACGGCTTGTAAAAGCAGTCTAGAGGCTAATTAGCCGCTAGGATTGCTTTTACATGAAAGCCGACCGCTGGCTGAAAAGAATGATACCAAGATGATACCTAAACCTGCAGGCATCATTCTGGTATAACCACTCAAAGTTGTGAATGGCGTACCTGAAGACAAAAAAATGGTTAACAATAAAGCACAGTAAACGGTAAAGTATAAAAAATTGCATACCTGAAAAGCAAACATGATAAAACATAATAACAATAAAACATTGCAGAATAGAATACAGTAAATAAGAGCAGAACAATAGAGAGAATAGAGAGAGAGAGAACAATAAAACGACAACTATTTTTTTTTTATTTTATATATATATATATATATTTTTTTTACACTTTTTTTGTAACTAACTTTTATAACGGTAACCGGTTCCAGGTTCGGGTCTCTCAAAATGCGATGGCATCTTGGGAGACCCTGTGAAAGTGTGTCCTAGTCTGTGCAATGCTGTACCCTACGCTAATACTCAACTAGTGCATAGTAGCGTTCAAAACATTCACCAATGCAAAGACCAGGATTGTCAGGACAGGAGGGACAATAATAGCGGGTGTCACGCCTATATCCGCGCTTGCTGCAGACACGACATCTTTTTTGGGGGGGTTCGCTGGGTAGGGGTACTCGGGAGGACATAAAGAAAATGCCTCTCATGCAGCCGACTGCATTTGGTTGGGGATGTGAATGGGGGAAGTACGGGCGCTGCAGAAGCGGTGGGTTCCCAATTAGGATTGGCGAATGCAGTAGGAAGGGCACTATGGGCACGACGGGCCTGTGTTTGTCTTTTTGGTGGCAGCGGGACACTACTTGTGCTTGCCACCTCACCAGCTTGAACTGCACTTATGGGACTCGCCACGTCACCAAGTGTTACTGCAGTGCTGGTTTGACTACGACCGGGGTGTACTAGGCCGCTGGCGCTTGCCAGTTCACCAAAACGCTACTAAAAAAACTGTTAGCGATCGCAGGGATCAGGCCTGACTCTGCGAACGCTGCAGTTATGCGTTTAGTGTTTTGTAAGTGACAGTGATCGATCGATACTGCACTTGGGTGGGCTGGGCTGGGCCGGGCCGGGCGGAGGGGCAAAACGCAGGTGCTAGCAGGTATCTGTGCTGATCCCGCTAACACTGCGTTTTTGGGAACCCTAAACTGCTGGGGACGCTAGTATAGATCTGATCTGATCAGATATTGATCCGTTCAGATACTGTACCACTAAGGGAGGTGTATGCTGCGTGCGTGGGTGTTAGTGCTACTGGCGCTAACCTGACGCTGCTTGGGGCTGGTGCTTGCCAGTTCACCAAAATACTACCAAAAAAACTGTTAGCGATCGCAGGGATCAGGCCTGACTCTGTGAACGCTGCAGTTATGCATTTAGTGTTTTGTAAGTGACAGTGATCGATCGATACTGCACTTGGGTGGGCTGGGCTGGGCCGGGCAGAGGGGCAAAACGCAGGTGCTAGCAGGTATCTGGGCTGATTCCGCTAACACTGCGTTTTTGGGAACCCTAAACTGCTGGGGACGCTAGTATAGATCTGATCGGATCAGATATTGATCCGCACAGATACTATACCACTAAGGGAGGTGTACGGTGCGTGCGTGGGTGTTAGTGCTACTGGCGCTAACCTGACGCTGCCTGGGGCTGGTGCTTGCCAGTTCACCAAAATACTACCAAAAAAACTGTTAGCGATCGCAAGGATCAGGCCTGACTCTGCGAATGTTGCAGTTATGCGTTTAGTGTTTTGTAAGTGACAGTGATCGATCGATACTGCACTTGGGTGGGCTGGGCGGAGGGGCAAAACGCAGGTGCTAGCAGGTATCTGGGCTGATCCCGCTAACACTGCGTTTTTGGGAACCCTAAACTGCTGGGGACGCTAGTATAGATCTGATCGGATCAGATATTGATCCGTACAGATACTATACCACTAAGGGAGGCGTATGCTGCGTGCGTGGGTGTTAGCGGTACTGGCACTAATCTGACGCTGCCTGGGGCGACGCATATCACCGCCGGGCGATCAGGGGGCTAAACCTTTATTCGGTAATAAACGGCGGGTGCCCTGACACTATAAAAAATAAACGAACTAACCAGCGTCACCCGTAACGGTTATACAGTGATCAGTGGTGAAAGGGTTAACTAGGGGGCCATCAAGGGGTTAAAGCATTTATTCGGTAGTATATGGGGGGTCCCTGACGCTATAAAATGCTGGCGGCGAACCTAAATATTTACGTCCCTAACTAGCGTCACCAGCGACACTAATACAGCGATCAGAAAAATGATCGCTTAGCGACACTGGTGACAGGGGGTGATCAAGGGGTTAAAACTTTATTAGGGGGGGTTAGGGGGGTACCCTAGACCTAAAGGGGGGTAATACTAACTGTCCCAACACTGTAACTGTCACAAACTGACACTATGCAGTAATCAGAAAAAAACAAAAAAAACAAAAAAAAACTGCTTGGTGTCAGTTTGTGACAGGGGGGGGGGTGATCGGGGGGGGGATCGGGGGGCGATCGGGGGGGGGAATCGGGGTGTTTTGTGTGCCTGGCATGTTCTACTGTGTGTGTGTGTGTTGGTGCACTCACTCACATGTCGTCTCTCCTCGGGCCGGAACGGAAATCACTGAGCCGAGGAGAGATGACATCATTTCCTTTGCTGCTGTTTAGCATACAGCAGCAAAGGAATGATTTGATTGGCCGGCGGCGATCGCGAGGGGGGGGGCACGAACGGATGGTCTCCCCCTCACCTCTGATCGCCGCTGGACAAAAGACGACCGCCTCGGGCACCGGGGGGGGGGTCCGATCGGACCCCCCACCCGCGGAAGGCAAATCACGTACATGTACGTGATTTTGCCTGTCCGTGCCACCTTGCCGACGTACATCAGCGTGAGGCGGTCGTCAAGTGGTTAAAATAAAGAAACTTGGATTATTACTTCCTGGAGTGCGGCTGTCCAGATCCTCTCGTTTGCACATGGACTTTCAAAGGACTTTTGACGGACTTCCGACGAACTTTTTAACGAACGGACTTGCCTACACATGATCACACCAAAGTCCGACGGATTCGTACGTGATGACGTACACCGGACTAAAATGAGGAAGTTGATAGCCAGTAGCCAATAGCTGCCCTAGCGTCGGTTTTTGTCCGTCGGACTAGCATACAGACAAGCGGATTTCTAGGTCCGGTGGAGTTACAAAATAAAGATTTGAAGCATGTTCCAAATCTAAAGTCCGTCAGATTTTTGACTGTAAAAGTCCACTGAAGGTCCGATGAAGCCCACACACGATCGGAATGTCCGCCACTTTTGGAAGGAGGGCCATTGTGTGCAGTAGTCAGAAGCCTACAGGGGCACCCTGAACTTTGTGGCTTCTCTTCTTGCCTTTTCTTCTGCCCAAACATTCAAGGAACATTATTTTTCTCCTGAAGTCTTAAAATAAAATTTTGATATTTCTTGTGTGACACGATTGCATGATGTCTTTTCCCTGGAGTCCCATATCCAACCTAAAGTGTTTTCTGAGCTCCAGCATGAAATGTGTTAAGAGACGCAAAGAAAATAAAATTATTATGATGGCTGTTCATTTTTCTCCTCAGACACCACCTCAGTTCACTCTCGGTTCAGACCACATTGATCCATTTTTAAAATACCATTAACTCCCCCGGTGATGATGAGTGAGAGGTTTAGGACACCAAGAGAGCTGACATTATAATAACCTAGAAAAATCTCTCCGGTTTATATGTAATAAAATAACCCTTCACATTTGTATTGCATGATAGTGAGAGCTGGAAGGAAGGAAGAAAGGAAAGAGTTTAGGGTAAATAACCATGATGATGAGTGATAGGTTTGGAGCACGAAGAGAATAGCCTCAAAAAAGCTCTCAGTATTGTACTGATGTAGCACCCTCCTAGGTAGGTGCTAGGATAGTTAGATGTGTTTTTGATGTTTGGCAGTGTGGCTGCAATTATTTAGACAAAAACATATTCTGCTCACTGTACCCAGTGAAGCTGTAATCTGCTAGTTAAGTCTGCCTGGTGTGTTCAGCTGCTGCCAGTCTGGTCTATAGCTTCCTCTGTATCTAAGAGACTTGAGAAGTTTCTGGAAAGTAGGTGTGAAGTTATGCAGATAATGACCTGCTCTCTCCATGGGCCATAATCAGTCGGTAGGAGGCTTGCCTCTAGTCTTCTCTAAAAGCCCCTGTCCTGGTTGGGTCTGTCACATTTCTCCCCCATCCAAAGTAGACTAACAAGGCCCCAGACCTCCACTTGGTCTGGGCCTGGGTTCCTTGTACCTTGTGAGTACAGACGTTGGGAAGGATCTTGTGCTCTAGCTATTCCCCTGGTGCTTAGTATAATCAGCTATGGGTCTATTAAAGAGGACACCGTCTGGTGTCCTGAAGAGCTCTGTCCAGATATTGTCCACTAAAGAGAAAGGACTTTACTTTACTTTTTCTACTACTACTTAAAGCAAAAAGGAAGATTAAGCCCTCAGTCTTATTTTGGAGTATCCCACAACATTCCTCATCCCTATCCAAGTTCTCCAAAAATAAAAACAACAAAAACAACATCCCCTAGACTGTTTTTTGGAGAAAGAGTAAATCAGCCTGTTGTGAATGAATGAATGAATGAAGGATTTGTAGAGCGCTGCAAATGCGAACTAAATCGCCTCAAGGCGCTAGAATGCGTTCTCTGTCGCCAACTTCTTAGAAAAGGAAGGTCTTTAGTTTTTTCCTGAAGGCCTGATGGTTTTCTTCCATGCGGATGTGGGTCGGAAGAGCGTTCCATAGTCGAGGTCCTTGGACTGCAAATCTTCGTTCTCCCTTTTCTTTGTAGCGATATTTTGGAATGATGAGGAGGTTTTGGTTAGCTGATCGAAGGGTGCGATTGGGTGTGTAGTGTTTTATTTTCTCCTGCAGATATAGCGGGGCATTTCCTTGTATGCATTTGTGGGTGAGGCAGAGGGTCTTGAATTTGATCCGATTCTTTACGGTTAGCCAGTGTAGGCACTTTAGGGATGGTGAAATGGATTCCCAGGGTTTTTTTCCTGTTAACTGTCTTGCCGCCGTGTTTTGAATGAGTTGTAAGCGCGCAAGCTGATATTGGGGTAGTCGTATGTAGAGCGAATTTGCATAGTCGAGTCGGGAGTTGATGATTGTTCCCACAACTGCCAGTTTGTCTTCTTCTGGGATGAAGGGGATGAGTCTGCGTAGGAGGCGGAGGAGATGGTGGGATCCGCTCACCACTGATCCTATTTGAGCATCCATTGTCATTCCTGAGTCAAAGATGACTCCGAGACTCTTGGCTTTGAGGCTTGGAGTGATGGTCTGTCCGAGGATGGTGGGGGGTGTCCACGGGGTCTTCATTTTGGAATTTTTGTTGGCATGTAGGAGAAGAAGTTCTGTTTTCGAACCGTTAAGCTTGAGGGAGCTGATGGTCATCCAATCATCAATTGAACAGAGGCATTCCTCTAATTGTTGATGATGGTTTTTTTGACCGGTGATGCGAAAGTAGAGTTGGGTGTCATCGGCATATGAGTGGAAACAGAGGTCCGTTTTCCTGATGATATTGAGAAGTGGGCGGATGTAGATGTTGAATAGCACTGGTGACAGGGGGGAGCCCTGGGGAACTCCGCAGGAGACTGCCCGGGTCTCTGAGGTGAATGTTCCTAGTTTCACTGTCTGAGAGCGATTCTCTAGGAAGGATGCAAGCCATTTTAGCGCCAGACCTGTGGCTCCTGACACTTCTGAGAGGCGGACAAGTAAAGTATTGTGGTTCACTGTATCAAATGCTGCGCTGAGCTCCAACAGTACCAGGAGACTAGATTCTCCGTTATCTGCTGCTTCAAGGGCGTCGTCCCATATTTTGAGGAGTGCTGTTTCTGTGCCATGGCCCGGGCGGAAGCCTGATTGCAGTGGGTCCAGGAGTTGATGTGTGTCCAGGTGGCTTTGTAGTTGTAGTACTACTGCTTTCTCCATAATCTTGGAGATGGTGTTGAGGCTTGTTATCGGTCTGCGGCAGTTGGGGTCCTTAGGGTCAAGATTGGGTTTCTTCAGCAGAGGTTTGACGATGCCTTGCTTGAGGGAGGTTGGTACAGTTCCTTCTTTGAATGATTGATTTATGAGGTGTGTCAGAGTAGGGGCCAGGATGTCGGAACATTCTTTAAGGAGTTTTGTGGGGATGATGTCGTTTGGGGATGTGCTGTCTCGAAGGCTTCTGATGATGTTTATAGTCGTGTCAACGGTGATAGGGGACAAAGAAAATTTCGGTGGTTGCGTGATGTTTGTGTTAATATCTTCTTTTTGCTTTGGTTGAATGAGGTTGGTTGTTCTTTTCTGATGAATCGATTTCCGAATGTTGTCGATTTTGTCGATGAAGTAATCCGATAATTCATTGCAGAATTCTTGAGTATTGTTTTCGGGTGGCTCTAAGCAAGTCGGGTTCATTGACTGAGTGACTAGTTTGAAAAGTTCTCGCGGACAATTTAGGGCAGTTGAGATGGTGTCCGAGAAATGTTCTTTTTTGGCTTTGAAGATTGCCTTGTGGTATTTCACAGTAAGTTCTTTGTAGTTGGTACGGTTTTCCTTAGTGGGATTTCTTCTCCATGCTCTTTCAGCTCTTCTACGTTCCTGCTTGAGTAGGGTGAGCGTGGCATTAAACCATCTTGAGTTTTTGTTGCGGATAGGTGTTCTGCGTTTTGGCGCCACTGAGTCTGCTGTTTGTAGTAATACCTTGTTTAGGCAGTTGAGTGTTTGTTCCGTTGATAGGTTTGAGTTTAGCAGAAGTATTTTTTTTGATAATGTGGTTTTGAAGAGTTCGGAGTGTAGTTTCTTTTGGGATCTGTTCCAGTTTGTTGTTGTTGTCCGTTTCTGTTTTTGGGAGGTTGTGTTGATGGTGATTTTGAATTTGATAGCGTGGTGGTCCGTCCATGGTAGTGGAGTGTTGTCCAGTATGTTAATGTCCATATTCTGTTTGAAGATGAGGTCTAGAGTGTGTCCTGAACCGTGTGTGGGAGCGTTTATCAATTGTTGCAGGCCCAGTTCTTCCATTTGGTTGACGCAGGCGGTTGCGATACAGTCTTGGGCAGAGTTTGCCCAGAGGTTAAAATCCCCAAGTACCAGCAGGTTTTTGGTTTTCAGGGTGTGTATTGAGAAGAATTCGGTGAGTGGAGTAAGGAGATTGGTCTTTGGTCCTGGTGGTCTGTAGCATAGTAGTATGTGAATGGTGTCTTGAGGTGTTGCTTGAAGATGCAGTGAGAGAGTTTCCATGAAGGGCACTGGGTTTTGTAACGTTGGTTTGGTGAGAACGAGGTGCGATTTGAAAATCACTGCTAGGCCTCCTCCTTTTTTTCCTATTCTATGCTCGGTTAGTATACTGTAGTTCTCGGGCACCAATTCAGCTAGGATGGTGTTGCAGTCAGGAGTTAGCCAGCTTTCTGTAATGAAGAGGCAGTCAATGTTGTTTTCGTTGATAAAGTCGTAGATTTCCAGCCTGTGCTTGACTGCAGATCTGGTGTTGATCATGGCACATGCTAGTTGTTGTGGTTGGATCGATGTCTCCCTGTTTCTGATGGTTGATTGTGGCTTGGTCCTTAGTAATTGTTCTTTTTTTAGTCTTTTTTGAGTGGCGGTTGGCAGGATTGAGGCAGCGTTTCTTAGCCTGTGAAGGGCGTCTGCTGTGTATTTGAAGTTGCACATGATGAGAAGGCAGAGTTGTTGAAAGAAGGTTGATCTGATGATGATGATGATACTGATGTTGTGTGTCTGGCTGTGGGGCAGAAGTGGGGAAGACCTGGACAAGTAATTCCTGCAGCTCCTATGGGAGTAGCATTACATTGGGTAATGTAACCCATCAAATTGTTTTCACCTAATACTTAAAGATGGAAGAAGGTAGGATAAACAGAAGAAAAAAGGTGGGGAAAAGGGTAGCAAGGAAGGAGAGATGAAAGAAAAAAAAGAAGAGAAAGTAAGAAAGAAGTATAGCACTTTCTTACCCCTAAGCAGATGAAGAGGACCCCCAGGTGGCTAAATGATCTAACATTTTAGCCCTTAGGGTGGAATCCTTGGCTTGTTGTGAGGTTAAAGAAAATTGGAAACCAGTCACTTTAGAAAGTTTTAGGAATTATTTTGACAATAAACTCAGCAGAGAAGGTTAGGGCACAGAATACCCCAAAATGGCAACAAAAATATCCCAGTCCTTCTAGTAACAGTCAATACAGGTTGTGGACCTTTAAGTCGAGACCAGTATTTCTGTAATATTGGACCATTAAAAGGAACCAGGTTGCCCAAGAACCTAATAAAATGAGCAGTAAGAACTTCTTGCAATGTCCACCAGACCTTGTACCCAGCTCTCTAGGACACTATTCAGGACAGAAGCCCCTTCCTAATTTGCTACAAATAAGTGGCCACATTGGTGGCTGGTGGTTTTTTGTTTGGGGGGTCAGCAAACAACCAAAACCCCCCGCAGCAACTCAAAGCCCCCCGCTGTCTGCCGGTCGGTCCACCAGTACTTACCCCAGCTAGGCGGCGGGAATCGGGGATCCAGGGAGCAGGGATCGGGCATCCAGAGCCATAGGCTCTGATTAGAGCCTATGGCTTTAATCAGGTGCTTAAAAAAAACCCTGGCTGCTGTAATTCATGTGCCCGGTGACCTGAAAGGTGCCTGATGCATGAGTAGGGAGTGGCCATAGTGGCCATGGATAGATTCATGCTATGCATAAATCTATCCATTGCATATAGGGGGTGGCAAGGAGAGAGGAGGTGGCGCCCAGGTGTCCCTAATGGACGAGGATGCCCCTGGGTGGCCATTTTCCAACATCACTCCTATAGGATGTACTCTCCAGCAAGGCAGTATACATTCCCTGGGTTTAGGCTCAGGACCCTCTTTAAGCAAAGACCCTCCCCAGGCAATAGACTTGGAAGGCATTGACTTTCAGCACAACCTCCTCTCTAGGCAAAGCCTGGGAGGGCAAGCAGCCTGGGAGGGAAGACCCTTCTAGAAGGTCATCCCAAATATTTCCCTAACATGCATCATTTTCAATAAAAATCTTAGTAATTGGCCAGAGAGAAAATAAATAACTTTATAACTCATGAGCTTGTTTCTCCTTGTTCTGTCTATTTGAGCACACGCCCTGGCAACAGGCAGAAATAAACAATATCCTGAACTTACAGGGAACCCCACAGACACAACGACAATAATGACGTTACAGGTGCACTTTACTGAAATAGCAAAAAAAAAGTATCAAAAAAGAAAATATTTTTTATAGTCTCCAGCTCATGAGTTACATAAGGCATTTATTTGAGGTATTTTAAATGTGTATAGGTAAAATGGGAAATCAATAAAGAGGAAGTTCTGAACTAACATCACTCCATTCTCTGCACAGAACTCCCTGACAGCATCGGATATGGATGTTTGCGTCTGTTATCGTCCTGCTAAGTGCAGCCTTCCAGCCACAGGCCCATATATTCTTCCATTACGTCTATAACCAGACCCCAGTCTAAGTGGTCATTTGTCATCGTACTCCAGCTACAGGCCTTATCTAGTTGATGGGGGCTCACACAAGTGTCTTATCGCTGAGCCCTACCGTAGTGTTCCAGGAAAGCAAAAGGGTTACAAGCAGCCAGGATGTATCTTGTGGACATGAGATCAGGAAAGGGTCAGGAAGATTCCTGAATTATAAATGAGATTAGGACATATAGACTGGGACAGGCGGCATATGTGTGCCCATGGAACTCAAGACTTTCACCTGATACTTAGTGACTAAGCCATTAGTTTGTGGACCAAAAAAGAGTTCAACTTTTACGTGAAACATTTCAAAACCCGAGGTGAATCTATACATTTGAGAAACAATATATACCGGCTATATCTTAAAAATGTACAGTATATACTAGGAATCTGCAAAATTGGGAGTTTCTCTGAAATTTCATAAAAAATGTTAAGATTTCTCCATGCACTGGAGTCAACGGAGTGCGTGGCTTCTGCTAGTATTTAAACCTTGCAAAGTGTTTTAATGTTGTCTTTTAAGCAAATCCCTCACACCCCTCAGTGCAGTCCACCTGGATAAATACTTAAATTACATTACTTACATATGACTCCGCCATTTTCATTATGCAGTCCTATGTGGCGCCGCACAGCCTTTGCATAGAAAATATCCAGGCTAGATATTTTCCCTCTTGCCGCTACTCATGGCAGCCTCCAGCAGTCCAGCGAATTATGGCTAAAAGTATAACTATATATTAAATGGCTCCCTAAGGGTTGCAAAAAAAGTGCCCTCAGTAGCCTTATTATTTTTTTCCCAGAAATGAAAAACAGACAGCGCACAAAAGTTAAATAGAAAATATGAAAGCAACAGTGCAAAACAATCAAATGCACAAAGAAAAGAAAAAAATAAAAAAAAATACAAAGAACTCATATCTTTTTGGGCCTTGCCTTGTGCACTGGTCCAAATCATTTGAGGGGGGATTATGGGTTGGGGTTGTTTTTTAGGGGTTGGGCTTGGCCCCTTAGTTCCAGTGAAGGGAACACTTAAGGTGTCAACATACTAAGACATTTTGGACAAATTCATACTCTCAACTTTGTGGGAAGAGTTTGGAGATGGCCCCTTCCTGTTTCAACATGACTATGCACCAGTGCACAAGGCAAGGTCCATAAAGACATGGATGAGCGAGTTTGGGGTGGAGAAACTTGACTGGCCTGCACAGAGGTCTAACCCCAACCCGATAGAACACCTTTGGGATGAATTAGAGTGGAGACTATGAGCCAGGCCTTCTCATCCACATCAGTGCCTGACCTCACAAATGTGCTTCTGGAAAAATGGTCAAACATTCTCATAGGCACACTCCTAAACCTTGTGGACAGCCTTCCCAGAAGAGTTGAAGCCTTTATAGCTGCAAAGGGTGGGCCAACTCAATAATGAACCCTATGGACTAAGACTGGGAAGCCATTAAAGTTTATGTGCGTGGGAAAACACCTAAGGTTAATGGTAATGCGAATGCCCATAATTTTGGCCCACCAGAAGGAGTACCACTGCCTCTTGTACAGTACAGGTCCCTACCTCTGCTCTAAATCCACTCCTATCTTGGCTCACACATCTTCCCCAACAAGAGAGCTTTAGACAGTTGGGTGCTTGTTTTTGTACAGGAATATTTTGCAGCATGTTCTGTGTTTAAGAAAAAAATTGCGATACCATGTATGAACCCCATTCAGAATCATTAAGGAATTGTGGCCGGTTGCAATGCTGGAACAAGTCATGCAAAGGCATTGAAAAAAATACACATCCTTCCTTTTTAAACTGAAACTCATTATTAGAGATGTGCACGATGGAAGAAATTCCTTTTGTTTCATTTTAGATTCGTAGATAAAGTCAATAGTTTAGTTTCACCATATTCATTATGTTAGAATAATTATTTTTCTAATTTGTTTTGTATATTCGGGTTTAATTTGTTTTGTATATTCGGATTCGGTTAGTATATTTGTTATTTTCTAATTGATTCTTAATTCGGAAGACGGCTATGTTCATTCTACTCAATTCTTTTCCACTCTAATTTAATCTATTTTTATCTATTCTATTCTTTTCTATTTTTATCTTACTGTAGTTATTGCAATATGTTTCCAATTCAAATTCAAATTAATTTTCAAATTTTAATTAGAAAATGAATTTAAATTCAAAAAGTTTTAAAATGAATATGAATTTGAAGTGGAAACATATTGCAATACAGAATGGTATAAACGTGAAATAAGATGATGATAAGAATAGAATAGATTCTAATTCAAATTCATTTTCAAATTATTTGAAATAATTTTAAACTTTTTTCGAATTGGTTATTTCGTTCATTATTTCGTTTTGTTATAATTTATTTTGGATTTGCTGAAAATCATTACTATTGTGATTTGGAAATTTAGATACATCTGAATCTTCAAATAACTAAAATTTTGTCTCCTCTTGGCACCTGTGTAAATTGGCCCAGTATGTTTAAGTATGAATGTGAGTTAGGGATCTTAGATTGTAAGCTCCTTGAGGACCAGATGCATAACTAGAACCATCAGGGCACTTTTGTTCAGTCCTGGAGTCTTTCTAACTGATTCCAGGGCCATTTACTCCTAATGTGGGCCCTTTATAAGCTCTGGTTCACAATGCTGGAACTTTCATCACATTATATCGCAAGACAAGTCAAAGCACATTCATTTCCATGGGTGCTGTCTTAATCAATGCAACTGAAGTTGCAGCGACAAAAAAAAGGTTTCTGAAAAGTTAGTGCGATTTGGGTGCCATAGACTGCAAGGATGAATCACAAAAACCGCAAGCGTCACAACTTTGGAGTTGCAGCAGTGTGAACTGAGCCTTACGGTCCCTTTCATATGTTCTGCATGCCGTCTTGAGGCCCCCTCATTGTGGCGGAACACCAGAGCCCTTTCGCAAGGGCAACCTTTGCAACCCTGGTGGTCCTGCCATTGGCAGAGACTGATATGAATGTACAATATATATGTAAAGTGCTGTGGTGGAATATTATAAGCTTCACCTATAATTAAATAATTCCATTGTGCTGAAAAGCACAATTATAGCTCTCTTGTATAATGCCGGGAATGCGCGCTTTTATATCTCCAAGTAACACAGACACAGATGCTGGTATCACGTTGGGCTTAGCCAAATCCTCCTGAATAGGACCTGCTGTCTTTATTTATAGTGTAAAACATGAATAACAAAGGGAGGTGGTGGCCTCACAATCAGCCAATCAGACACTTGTATTCCTTCAAAAGGACCAATCAGACACATGTATATATTCAAATTGAATTCCAGTAGTGAGGTGTGCAAACGGTCATGTGCAGGGCCATGCGGGCAGTTTCCTGTTGAGACACAATATGCCTCACATTGTGGACACTACAAACAGGGCTCTGATCATGACCGTGTGCACATTCCCACCGCTATCATTGGTGTGAACCATACTCTACCATGGCTCAGTGAGCCGTAATCTTGTACGGTTATGCTATTGTTCCCATGTACGCAGATCTGTTTGCTAGGAGCGTGGATGCAGTCGCCATGAGGTGGCCAGTCTCTTGGTGAGGCAAAAATGAACATCGCTTAACTACTTCAGCCCCGGAAGATTTGGCTGCTGAATGACCAGGCCATTTTTTGCGATGCGGCACTGTGTCGCTTTAACTGACAATTGCGCGGTCGTGCAGCGCTGTACCCAAAAAAAAATGGATGTACTTTTTTTCCCACAAATAGAGCTTTCTTTTGGTGGTATTTGATCACCTCTGCGGTTTTTATTTTTTGCGCTATAAACAAAAGAAGAGCGACAATTTTGAAAAAAACACAATATCTTTTACTTTTTGCTATAATAAATATCCCACATTTTTTTCCAAAAAACTAATTTTTTCCTCTGTTTAGGCTGATATGTATTCTTCTACATATTTTTGGTAAAAAAAAATTGCAATAAGCATATATTGACTGGTTTGCGCAAAAGTTATAGCGTCAACAAAATAGGGGAAAGATTTATGGCGTTTTCATTATTATTTTTTGTACTAGTAATGGCGGCAATCTGTGATTTTTATTGGGACTGCGATATTGCGGCGGACGAATTGGACACTTTTGACACATTTTTAGGACCATTGACAATTATACAGTGATCAGTGCTATAAAAATTCACTAATTACTGTGTAAATGTCACTGGCAGGGGAGGGGTTAACACTAAGGGACGATCAAGGGGTTAACTGTGTTCCCTAGGTGTGTTTTAACTGTAGGGGGGTGGGACTGTCTAGGAGGCGAGAGAGATCGGTGTTCATACTTAGTATGATCTCTCTCTACTCCCCTGAAAGAATCGGTACTCGCTCTGTCACGAGTGATCGCTGGTGCCCGGCAGTCACCGCTGGGCACTCACATCGGTTTTGGGCACACGATGTGGGCGCGCATGCACGCCCCTAGTGGCCAAAAGGAAAAGCGATGTAAGGTAACGTCGATTTGCCCAGCCGAGCCAACCTGCCGCAGTACAACTGCGACGGCTGGTCCGGAAGTGGTTAAAGGTTGAACAGATCTGCCGTGTCCACGGGAAGGTTTCCGCAACTAACAGTCTTCCACCAACATCTGTATGTGCGAATACACTCACATGAGCGTATTGCAGCAAAACTGACACTGGGGAGATCTGACAACATACATTTAGGCTGCTTTCACACTGGGGCGGTAGGGGGCGTCGGTGGTAAAACAGCGCTATTTTTAGCGCTGTTTTACCGCGGTATTCGGCCGCTAGCAGTGCGGTTTTAACCCCCCGCTGGCGGCCGAAAAAGGGTTAAAACCACTTGTATAGCGCGGCTATAGCCGCGGCATTGCCGCAGTATAGCCGCGCTGTCCCATTGATATCAATGGGCAGGAGCGGTTTAGGAGCGGTGAATACACCGCTCCTTCACCGCTCCAAAGATGCGGTTTTCAGGAGATTTTTTCTTCTCCTGCCAGCGCACCATTTCAGTGTGAAAGCCCTCGGGCTTTCACACTGAACAAACAGTGGAGGCTGTTTTGGGGCGGTTTGCAGGCGGTATTTTTAGCGCAATAACGCCTGCAAACCGCCCCAGTGTGAAAGGGTCTAATAGTACCTATAATAATAAGACAATGCCATTGGTCTGAACTTGCCCTTTTTGTTTAAGAGCCCTTTCATACTGGGTTTTACCGTCGGTATGCGGCCGCTAGCGGGGCGGTTTTACCCCCCGCTAGCGGCCGAGAAAGGGTTAAATACCACCAAAGCGCCTCTGATTTCAATGGGCAGGAGCGGTAAAGGAGCGGTATACACTCCGCTCCTTTACCGCTCAGAAGATGCTGCTGGCAGGACTTTTTTTACCGTCCTGCCAGCGCATCGCTCCAGTGTGAAAGCCCTCGGGGCTTTCACATTGGAATCAAAGCAGCGGCACTTTCGGGTCGGTTTGCAGGCGCTATTATTAGCGCAATAGCGCCTGCAAACCGCCCCAGTGTGAAAGGGCTCTAAGGGGCAACTATGTTATGTCATAAAAGGGAGGGACTGGCTGGGCATAGATTGAGCCTGCATGTCTAATAGACTTGTGCACAACGAGAAATTTTGTTTAGTTTCGGTTCGTTGTCATTTGTAAAATACATAACTTTGTTGTGTTATAGTCATTATGTTACGTTAATTTGTTTTCAGATAATTCGTTATTATTTGTAGAGTGTCGAAATTCATTATACTGAATCTCGAATCATGTCGAATTAATTTGTTATATTCGCTATAATTTCTTTTGTATTAGTTGAAATTCGATATTTATGTATGTATATATATTCGTGATAATGATTCGTAGTTTGGAAAGTCGTTTATTTATTGAATCTATTAACACACACAATGACAATATCTCTTCTCCTCTGCTCAAATACAATACAACATCCTTCTCACTCAGTTCTCAGGAATGCACTTTGCCAGAAATCCAACCTCCAGCACAAAATTAATCAGCTGATTGGACTGTAAGATTTACTTTGAGTTGACCTGTTTCATTAGATCTTAAACGAATTACCGAATCATGTCGAATTCATTTGTTATATTCGCTATAATTTATTTCGTATTAGTTGAAATTCATTTTTTTTTTATTCGGACATTCGGATGAATCCGAATGTCTGAAAGATGCAAAATTCGGCCGAATTTCGATTTGTTACGAAACATGATTGCACATGTCTAATGTCTAACTGCATTCAAAAGTCTTTGGCGAGGCCTAAAAACATACACACAGGTCTGGTATTATAATAGTTGCTTTAGATAGAAGGTTGTGTGACAGACCCAACTGGGACAGGGGCTTTTGGAGGGGACTCCAGGGTAGCCTCTTGCTTATTAACTATGGGCCCTGGCTTTTGAGGGGACTCTATTCTTTGGGAAGTGTGTGCCTGGGGGACCTTGGAGTGGTTTTGCTTTGGATTTGGGTCCATGTCTCCCTGAAACACACAGACTCTGGGATTCTAGGACTCGTATACAGATTTGGGGCCTCTGTGCCCAAACTAGCAATGACTTCTTCACTTCTCCAAGACTAAAAATAGATGTTAATATAATCAGCTCAAAACAACTTGATGCTGGTGTCTCCTGCTATAGTCTGTTTACTAAAGTGTCTTTCTCTCATGGTATGATTTCCCCATTTTCTGCCTCCTAGGTGTGAATTCCCATTGTTAATTGAATCACCTGTTGTTTCTGTCTGTCTGCTAATCCTCTTGGAAATGTGACTAGCATTGTCCACTTTACCCTGTTACCGAACCATTGTTGGATGTTTATGTGTTTATATTTATGTTAGCTGTTCTGTTCTCACTACACGTTTGCCCCTGGCGTGTATGTAGCTCAACATACAGTTTAAACCTTGAATCCTACAATAACCAGACTGTCTGTAACTTTGGATCTTTATTACAATGAACAGGTGGTGGTCATATAAGAATAAGATGTACACATGGTGAAACTAGGAATAAACAGACAAATGAACATATATAAGAATTACATGAACATAACAAATGTCTACTAGGTATACAAATAAACAGTCTCTAGCATACCAGCGATGCTGCCTTAGAAGGATTGGGATTTCCTCTGAACATGTAGTGCAGGCTTAGCTGGCTCCATGCAGTCTGTCCTCATGGAAAAGATGAAAGAGTTTTAATAGGAAGTGGGCTAGTTCCTAGTGATATGACAGGAAATGCCTATTAACCATAGAACACTACCCATCAATAATCTTTTGTTAAGAGTGGCATCTAGTGGGCAATGTTGATATTGCAAGTCCAGAAGACATTATTTTTCTTTATAGGCTGAAGGCATAACAGTTCATTAGATGTACCGTTAGATGTACTGAAGATATTACTGTTTACAGTTTGCATTGTTTAGGATAATGTGATCAAGCTCTTATCTGATTTTGTGTGGTATATAGTCTGTGTGAGTTTACAATAAAGTAATTTCCAGTGTGCTGTTAAGCTAGTGTCATCTAGTTCTTGGGTGCAATGCTCAGCTATAATACCTAGTTTTTGGTTCCAGACTGGAGGAAGCTGTATCTTGACAGAGGCGACCAACCTGGGTGCTGGACGGTCTGTCACAGTTGTCTAAATTCTGGTTAAGCTCAGTATTTAGTCTAAACACATCCCTCCCAACACTAGTGGATCTAATATCACCAGAGCTGCAAGCAGGGAAGACCACTATGCTTTGTGTGAGTTGTCCTGGCCCTATAACTGGTGTAGACACTTCTATTGTCAGCTTGGATTTGAGGTTTCTTGCACAGGATGGTGAGCGTTTATGGGAAAACGCATTGCTGGCCCTGTATCAAGCCACGTACAGGCACCCTAAGCCTAGTCCTTACTGAGTTTGGAATTTTTTTTTCAATATTACCAACACATACCTCCCAACTTTTTGAGATGGGAACAAGGGACGCCTATTAGCAAAAAGGCGAATTATACAAAAAAAAGATTGGATAAACCCACATTTTTTTTACCACTACTAAACCTTTATATTGGATTTTGAAATTTACAAAGGCAGCAATTTAGAAATTGGATAAAATGTTTAACACTGGGAAAAACTTTTTGAAAAATAGTGCATATTATATACAGCTATATAGATCAGACCAAAATGAGGGACAAATGAGGAGGAAAGAGGGACACCGGGACTTTGTTCCAAATCAGGGAAAGTCCCTCGAAATCAGGGACAGTTGAGACCTATGCCAACACTTGAGGGACATTTATGAGAAAACAGCTTATGTTTGGTTTACAAAATGCAGAAAGCATTCCAAATAGGAACTGTTACTTTTGCAGTATTATGCAAATTATTCCATTTGAACTCAGGAGTGTGGAATTTTATTTTTTAATTCTTTTTTTACAAAAATTGCTGGATGTGTCATTTAGCTTCCAGCAACAAAATCATTGAAATGAATATTATCATTAGTGCTTTTACACCTATGATGTTTGCAAAGGGACGATAAAGGTTTAAAGACTGGCTATGGAATTCATTAAAATAAGTTGGAACTCAGACAGTTAGCTAATTAGGTGGATCTGTGTTTTGCGAGTATTGTGAAACGGTGATAACTTTGACAGATGCTGAAGCGGCAAAGTGGTAATAAACTTCAATAAGTGCAGGAACATAGTCTGGCTTTAATCATATCTCTTATATAAAATGTGGCTATACTATGAATACCAAACTCTGACCCCCTCTGCCTCCTCCACTTAAAGCCTTTTGTGACTAATGGTTATCCATGTCTAGATGTCATGGAAAAATGCAGCAGCGTCCATATGCCTCAGGTTAGCTAGCTGTAACTCTTTGAATAATGTTCATACCTCAAGAAATGTATGCTGTTTTTTATGGGACATATTGCTTTTTTTTTTTTTATTTGGTACATTGTTTTAATAAATACCGTGTTTTTTTAGTTATTATAAGTTGATAAATGAACAAAAAATGTAAATAAATGCAATTTTCATCAAAACAGCTTACTGCAATCTTTTTTTTTTTTTTTAATTAATTTAAAAAAGTAATAATTTATTTATTTTAACAGGTGTGAAAATAAATCAATTAATAGCTGGAAGCAGCTGATTGCTTCTCTCTGATTCTCTCTGTGATTGCTAAATAATGTTAATATAGGGATTGCTGGCAGGCTAGGGTTAAACACCTGATCCAATTAGGCATAAAGTATAACTAAAGGTAGTTTTGGATAGAGTGCACAAGGGTTAGAGCCCCTGTCAGTTTTTATTGCTGTCTGTGCCCCCATTAAGGAGATTCACCCTCTCTATTTGCCCTGTTTATGATTACCATTGAAAGTCAACATAAAAGAAAACCCCAAATTTTGGGTTGTCCACAGAAAAGTAATAGATGGGAAATCTTCCAATGGTGACACTAGTTCTGGTAACCTGGGGATCCCCAAGAAATTCCTTTGATTTCCTCTCACTTCCTGTTTGGCTATGGGACAGGAAGTGAATTCTCCGCAAGGGGACAGAGATGGTGAAAAAAAAAACTGACACGGATTATAACCCCCCCCCCCCCTGCTGTATCCAAAATAAAAAAAAAACTGTTTTGCCCATAGTTCTACTTAAAAGTACATGTCAACTGCATAGGGGTCAATTACCTTACCCAAATATTACTGTTTATATTTGCACGTGTTTAAGTAGGCACTATTTACTGTAATTAATTAAAGTGATTCTAACATCAAAGATAATTTTTTCTTAAAATAAAAAAAGAGCTTTATATTTACCTGCTCTGTGCAATGGCCCCAAACCTTTTCTTCTGGGGTCCCACGTTGGTACTTTCTGCTCACCTCTTCTGCCTGTGCAATCATAGCATGCTGTTTACTACGGGGGCACACATGTGGGTTTGCTCCTGAGCTGGGCTGTGTGCATCCACAGACACACACAGCATGGCTTAGCCCCACCCCCACTCTCTCCTTACAGGATTTGACTGACAGCTGAAGGAGCCAATGGCTCTCACTGCTGCCAGTGCAGCCTGTGTTAGCAGTAAGAAGGGAGAGAAGAAGTGAAGCCGAGCACAAATGCTGGATTGATGTAGGACTCAGTGTAGGAATAAGTATTAAAGGATTGAAGGGTGGGCCTCTGTTGCTGAAACCCTCCCACTATGAGCTGCAGTGTCTGAGAGGGGAGGGTGTAAGTGAGGAATGAAGGAGGATTTGGCTCAGTCATGGAAGGTAAAGGAAGTTTTTTTTTATTTTATGAGGCTTGTGAGTCATATAGAAACTGGATTTGGTAACTCTTTAGATTGTGCTGCAGGAACCTTTAGTTAAACATTAACCTCTTGCCAACTGTGCTATAGTTGAATGTCTATTGGCCTCCTCCCAGAACCATGCTTCCCTGCGCACCCCTGGGGCACGCATACGGAGAGCTCTGTGATAGCTGTGTCTTTCGGACACAGCTGATCACAGATTGGGGTGAAGAGCCAATCACAGCAAGTTCTTTACCATGTGATCAGCTGTGTCCAATCAAAGCTGACCACAGTGTATACAGGATTTGCCGGTTATTGGCATTCCTCGCCTCACGCTGACAGCCCGTGAGGAGAGGAGAGCCGGTAAGCGGCAATCCATACAAGGGACATCTACACTGATAATCAGGGCACATCCTAGCACAGTTTTTTGCAGCAGCAAATAATGGACTGAGGCATCCAGGGACACCATAAATAAGGAATGTCCACCTTTCAGCCCTGGCTGGAACTGATGCAAGAGGGATAGTACCAGCACACAGTCACTGGGATTGCACACACTGGTCTGTACTCACAAATGTCCCTGGATATTCGGATGCCTCCTTCCAATATCAGTCAGACATGTCTCCTGTAGACTCTTCAGACCAGATACCCAAGTAAATCTCTTGATCAGCTCCAGCAAAGTTCCGTAGACTAGGCACTCCACCGAAACCAGCTGGGACCTCGATGAGCAGATGGAAAAAGCACAACTGAACTGCCCAGAAGGGACATGTTTGTCAGGTGTTGTGTGCATGCCCTTGCAGGCAGTCCCATTTATGATAGTTGGAACGCAGTGGTTTGGGGATCCGCACATGGATATCACATCATTACGTCGTCTCTTCTTTACTTTTAACTCTCTACTCTCTCCACCACCATCTCCATCCAGTAACACACTCACTGCTCACGAGATTGCCAATCACTTCAAAAACAAGACTGATACAATTCGTGGGGACATCTCCACTGCACAGACATCTAACCCACTTAACACACCCTGTACAAATCTGCTCTCAAAACTCTCCTCCTTTGACCTCGCTACTACCGAAGAGGTCTCTAAAGTTTTCTCAGAAGCACGCCTTACCACCTGTCCCCTGGAACCTTCTCCCTCACAACTACTATGGTCACCCTTTTCTTCTATCTAATGCTCCCTCACTCACATCTTCAATCTCTCCCTCTCTACTGGCACCTTCCCCTCCCCCCTAAGACATGCCCTGATCACCACCATACTTAAAAAGCCCTCACTGGACCCTACCAGCCTGAACAACTTAAGACCCATCTCCTTGCTCCCGTTTGTATCAAAACTTTTTGAACGCTTAGTCTACAACCATCTTAGCTCCTACCTCACTGACAACAACCTTCTTGACCCCTTACAGTCCGGCTTTCGCTTACTACACTTCACTGAAACTGCCCTACTGAAACTCACTAATGATTTACTAACTGCTAAAACCAACACTCCATACTCATACTACTCGACCTCACTGCAGCCTTTGATACTGTTGACCATCCCCTTCTCAAAAAAAACTCCACTCTCCTGGCCTTCAAGATTCTGCTCTCTCCTGGTTCTCCTCCTACCTATCACAACGCTCTTTAAGTGTTACCTATAACTCTGTTTCCTCCTCTCCACCTACTTTTTCTGTAGGGGTACTGTCCTCGGACCCCTTCTCTTCTCCATTTACACCTCCTCCCTTGGTCAGTTTATAAACTCCCATGGCTTCCAGTACGACCTCTATGCTGACGACACACAAATCTATCCCTCTACTCCTTACCTCACACCTTCAATCTCCTCTCGCATAACTAATTTACTAATTGACATATCAGCATGGATGTCACACCACTTTCTCAAACTCAATCTTTCTAAAACTGAGCTCATAATTTTTGCTCCAGCCTGTGCCCCCCCCCCCCCCCCCCCCAGACTTCTTCATCAAGGTCAATAATACAACCATCAGTCCCTCCGCTCATGCCAGGGTGCTAGGTGTAATCCTAGACTCTGACCTGTCCTTTCAGCCCCAAATCCAATCCCTGTCCAAATCTTGCAGACTTCCCCTCTGAAACATCTCCAATATACACCCCTCTCGAACCGTTGAGACCACTAAGCAACTTATCCACTCCCTTGTTATCGCTCGCCTTGAATATTGAAACTCCCTTCTCATTGGCCTACCTCTTCGCAAGCTATCCCCTCTTCAGTCTAGCATGAATGCCGCTGCCAGACTCATATACCTTACCAACTGTTCAGTGTCCGCCACTCCTCTCTGCCAATCCCTCCACTGGCTTCCCATTGCCCAACGAATAAAATTCAAAACACTGACAATAACATACAAAGCCATTTACAATTCTGCCCCGAGCTACATCAGCAAACTTATCTCCAAATATCACCCAAATCGTCCTCTCCGCTCCTCCCAAAACCTTCTACTCTCTAGCTCCTTTGTCTACTCCTCCCATGCTTGTCTCAAGTTTTCTGTTTTTAGCTCTGATAAAGGGGATGCAGACCTCTGAAACGCATTGGCTCTACTAGAATTTTTTTTAATAAACGCTCGATTTATTTAAAGATTGCCATGGCATTACACTTTCCTTGGAACTCAAGCACTGCTCCTCCTGATTAAACATAAATAGTTAATTGAATTATTTAATATTATATATTATTATTGTGTTTAGACCTGATAAAGATGGTGCAAATCTCCAAAACGCATTGACTCTCCTAGTAGTTTTAATAAACATTCAAAGTATATGATGATTGGTGTGGCATAACAATTTCTTTGGGCTCAAGCACTGCTCCTCCTGATGGAGTAAATGCTTGCATTCCTTTTATTTCTCCCCTGTAGATATTTACAATATTTTTATATAACATTTACATTTTAGTATGTATTATTTAATTTAACTATTTAATATTAATAATTATTATTGTTTTTAGCTCTGATGAAGGTGGTGCAGATCTCCAAAATGCATTGGCTCTCCTAGTATTTTTATTAAACATTTAATTTATATAATTGCCATGGCATAACACATTCCTTGGGACTCAAGCACTGCTCCTCCTGATGGATCAAATGCCCACATTCCTTTTATTTCTCCTCCGTACATATTTATATGTTATTAATTATCGTATACAATTTGCGTTTAAGGATTTCATATTTCATTTAATTATTTAATAATAATAATAATTGTTATTGTTTTTAGCTCTGATGAAGGGGATGCAGATCTCCGAAACGCATTGACTCTACTAGAATTTTTTAATAAACGTTCAATTTAAAAAAAGATCACTCCTGATGGAGCAAATGCTCACATTCATTTTATTTCATTTACCTAAAAGGGTTAAAGTAGGAACCCTAAGCACTGAAATGGTTAGAGACATAAGTAGATGTGACAGGGCCCCATGGATAAACCATCACTTGGCCCCTGGCTCTCTCATTTTAAATAAATGAGACCCTGTATGATTTTAAGTGGAGAAGTCTCTGTATTTGATCCCGAAATAAACTGCAGCTCTTGTACCAAGACAATGAATATAAATCTAATCTTCCACCCTTCCCTACACTCTAATCTGCCTTTTAACCTCTGACCTCCCCTTGGCTGAGGTTACCCATATAGTGCCTTGATCATTTTATTTTCTGAAATTGCTCCGTAATTTGAAATTCATGAACCTGAGGCTGATGGAAGCAGAATAGAAGGCCTGGGCTTGCCAGGATAGAAATGCACGCTTTTAAATAGTGATCAATAAAAAAAGAGGAGATGTTTAGGAAAAACGTGGCGTGGTTGGCAGGGAAAGGCGTAGTGACCTGTTTCCATGTTCTGAGACTAATTCGTCTTCCTCCCGGCACAGAGCAGACAGAAGGCATAGATCACTGCGTGTGGCTCAATAAAGTCCCCTAATCCTTCTGGACAAAAATAAAATTTATTTAGATCAGTTATTTACAGCTGTGTGCAAAACTTTGGGCACTTTTGGTTAAACGGAATGCTTTGGGGGATTTCTAAGTCAGAGAAAGTTCAAGTTGCGAGTGGAAAATGAGGGGTGGCGAGTGTGGGGCTGCCTGGGATCGGGGGGGGCAAGCACCGCTGGCATGTGGGGTTGAATGGGAGCCGCTCTCCTAGTGATCGCGGAAGGGAAGAGAGAGGAGAGCAGGCAGCCGGATTATCAGAGAGCGGGGACATCGCTGTAACAGCTTACAGTGCAATTGCCGTGTGTTCTCATACTCGCTGTCACATGCAGCCCCGCCTCCTGGCCCGGGTACATTAATAGACAGATCACCCGTCCAATCCCGGGATGTGTGACATGTATCAAAGTCCCCGGGCCAGGAGGCGGGTTGTATGTGACGGCAAGTGGCGGGAACACATGGCAATTGAAATGTAAGCTGTTACAGTGATGACACCGCTATCTATTAAACCGGCTGCCTGTTCTCCTCTCTCTTCCCCTGCACTGGTAGGCTGCATTAATGGACACAGGCAGGTTGAATGATGGACACAGGTAGGCTGCATTGATGGACACAGGTAGGCTGCATGATAGACACAGGTAGGGCGCATGATGGACACAGGTAGGGTATATGATGGACACAGGTAGGCTGCATGATGGACACAGGTAGGGTACATGATGGACACAGGTAGGCTGCATGATGGACACAGGTAGGGTGCATGATAGACACAGGTAGGGCGCATGATGGACACAGGTAGGGTACATGATGGACACAGGTAGGCTGCATGATGGACACAGGTAGGGTGCATGATAGACACAGGTAGGGTGCATGATAGACACAAGTAGGCTGCATGATAGACACAGGTAGGCTGCATGATAGACACAGGCAGGCTGCATGATGGACACAGGTAGGGTGCATGATGGACACAGGCAGGCTGCATGATAGACACAGGTAGGCTGCTTGATAGACACAGGCAGGCTGCATGATGGACACAGGTAGGGTGCATGATGGACACAGGCAGGCTGCATTGATGGACACAGACAGGCTGCATTGATGGACACAGACAGGCTGCATGATGGACACAGGTAGGGTGCATGATGGACACAGGTAGGCTGCATGATGGACACAGGTAGGGTGCATGATGGACACAGGTAGGCTGCATGATGGACACAGGTAGGGTGCATGATGGACACAGGAAGGGTGCATGATGGACACAGGTAGGCTGCATGATGGACACATGTAGGGTGCATGATGGACACAGACAGGCTGCATGATGGACAGAGGTAGGCTGCATTAATGGACACAGACAGGCTGCACGATGGACACAGGTAGGGTGCATGATGGACACAGGCAGGCTGCATGATAGACACAGGTAGGCTGCATGATGGACACAGGTAGGCTGCATGATGGACACAGGTAGGGTGCATTGATGGACACAGGTAGGCTGCATGATGGACACAGGTAGGGTGCATTGATGGACACAGGTAGGCTGCATTGATGGACACAGGCAGGTTGAATGATGGACACAGGCAGGCTGCATGATGGACACAGGTAGGCTGCATTGATAGACACAGGCAGGTTGAATGATGGACACGGCAGGCTGCATTGATGGACACAGGCAGGTTGAATGATGGACACGGGCAGGCTGCATTGATGGACACAGGCACTTTGAATGATGGACACGGACAGGCTGCATGATGGACACAGGTAGGGTGCATGATAGACACAGGTATCTGCATAGAGAAATAAATCTAGGGCCATAATTCATGATTAACTCAAAATTAAAATGATAACCTGTAAAGAATTTTAAAACGCAACCTATGAAATGTAGGAACCATAGCTTGTTGACATTTCATGGGCACGCATAATTTTGAGTCTTGATCTGTTTGGTTTCTATGTACTCGGTGTCTCCCATCTTTTATACTTTACCAAAAAATGAGTATCATATTGTGTTTGTGTGCATCAAAATGTATATGGCTGTGCAAATATTGTGTGACATTAAAAAAATTGCAATGGTCACCATTTTATTCTCTATTTTTTGGGGATTCTAAGTAATTTTCTAGCAAAAAAAAAAATGCTGATTTTACCATAAGTGTAAAAAATGTAAAAATTGCCCTGGGCAGCAAGTGGTTAAAGTACACTGAGCGTGCAAGCAGGGGCAGCTAGCTAGCCTGCCACTAGGTGGCTTTGTTCCAGAATGGTTTTCGGTTACAGAAAGCAGTGTCATCAGGTGCTAGGACCCCTCTAGTTAGTGCCTTCCTGTAGTTATGGGTCAATCAGTGCCCAGATTTAAGCCAGGTTGGGAGGAGCCCTAGTTGCAGCTGGGGCATGGGAGCTAAACACCCACGTCAGCATAGATGTATTCAACATGTGGAGGTCCTGCACAGGGCTGGAGGCCAGGGGGAAATAGACCTATACCCAGGAGAGCTGGCTGTAAACTTATTGAACCTTATGGAGGTGGGGGCTAGGGTAGGTTGCAAAAGGCCCTTTAGGTCAGGCCAAGAGTTCCTTGAGTGAAGCTATTTCCCTGGAGGGTCCCAGAAGAGGTGTACCTATGGTGGTGGTGACTACAGAGATCTAATTTCAGTAAGTACTTTATGGGTGGAAGGAGAAACCGTTAGAGGGAGATGGCTGCTAAAAAGTGTTGCATAATGCTTTCACATGTCACTGCTGCAGACCATCCACTGAATGTAATTATGTGCTGGAATGTCTGTCGATGTGATGTGACTGTCCTTCCATTTCCTGAAAGCCACCAGTAAAGTGGAGCAACCCTATTCTTGTGTGGGCATTCCTTCCTTTGGGATATAAAGGTCAATGGTTGGGAATGTCATGTGGAGGCCTTGGCATGGAGTGGGCACCATATGGCGGAAGGGCAGTGTTCTGTCAAAGACAAGAGCGGGGCAGGGACTTGTGCTATTGGTGCCAACTTCTAGCCAATCGCAAAGCCCCACTTACAAGTGGACTTTCTGACTTTAATACAGTTACTGTGTGGCTGCCTTTAAATACTGTTTAACCACTTAAAGACCGCCCACCGGATATATACTGCGGCAGGGCGGCTCTATTGCGCAAAATGACGTACCGTTTACTCGTTTAATGCAATAGATAGTTTGGGCATGCGCGCCAGCTGCACGGAGGACAAGCCGATGCGTGTGCCCACGATCGCGAATACAGAGAGGCAGAACGGGGATCTGCCTATGTAAACAAGGCAGATCCCCGTTCTGACAGGGGAGAACATGGAGATCTGCTGTTCCTAGTGATTAGGAACAGCGATCTCTGTGTTGTTCCTGTCAGCACTTCCCCGACACAGTAAGAAAGCACCAACAGGGAACACATTTAACCCTTTGATCGCCCCTGATATTAACCCCTTCCCTGCCTGTGTCATTTATACAGTGATCAGTGCATTTTTTTTTAGCACTGATCACTGTATTGTCACTGGTCCCCAGAAAGTGTCACTTAGGGTCAGGTTTGTCGCAGTCCCGCTAAAAATTGCCGATCGCCGCCATTACTAGTAAAACAAAAAAATTCTAATCAAAAGTCCATAAATCTATCCCGTAGTTTGTAGATGCTATAACTTTTGCGCAAACCAATCAATATACGCTGCTTGGGATATTTTTTTTACCAAAAACATGTAGCAGAATACATATTGGCCTAAATTGATGAAGAAATTTGTTTTTTTGGATTTATATTATAGCAGAAAGGAAAAAATATTCTTTTTTTTTTTTTTCTCAAAATTGTCAGTCTTCTTTTGTTTATAGCGCAAAAAATAAAAACCGCAGAGGTGATCAAATACCACCAAAAAAAAAAGCTCTATTTGTGGGAGGAAAAAAAGACTTCAATTTTATTTGGGTACAGCGTCGCGCGACTGCGCAATTGTCAGTTAAAGTAACGCTGTGCCGTATCGCAAAAAATGGCCTGGTCATTAAGGGGGTAAATCCTTCCGGGGCTGAAGTGGGTAATAGAGCTTGGTGGAGTTCCCCTCTAAATCTTCGGCAGTTCTTCTGCTTGGATAGGCGGCTTGTGCTGGTGTCACCAGGCAGTAAGGGAATGCAGTAAGGGAACGCACTGTGTCATTCAGAAAGTTCAGCTGTCTAATCAACAGTCTGTAAACCTCCATCTAGACAATTAAAGAACACATTATCATATTCAGGAACATCTTTCCACATTGTGCCGCCGCTGTTTACGTATGAATAAAACCCCAACAGAACAAAGGACAGATGGATCATAATATTTTCTCCATGAATGGGCTGAGTTCCTGACAGTGCCATTTACACTGGAGAACATTAGATTGGAAATGATCGGGGTTTATGTCTACTTATCATCAGATATCTTGTTTCATGTAAAGTATATGCAAGAAAAGTAATGTGTGAGTCTAACATTTGCAAAGATCACAGGACTCCCCCCCTGACAATGTCTTCTACTGTTTTCGTCATCAAAAAAACGAGCCATCTTTGTTCAGGCATCATCCAGGACCAGCATCTACTTCCTGAGATGCCGGCTCAGGAATAAACGCGTATCTAAAACCAAAGCAAAAAGTAATATATTGCAGCTTACCTATCCTTAAAACAATAATAAATCCAAAAACAACAATTTATTCAATGGAAGCTTGCCAATTATTGGATGTGGTGGCTGCATTCATATATATTTTTTTTTTACATTTTCCCTTTATTTTTACCTGGTGATCTGGGCATTAGTCTGTTATTTTTCTGGAAGCTGCTTTGTTCCTCTGCTAATCGAATGAATCACGTCTGACAAGTTTTTCTGACACCAAGAGAAAAAAAGGTGACAAAGTGGTGCAAATCAGAAATCAGGGGCAGTTGTCCAGGGGCAGGAAGGCGAAGGTAGCGAAAGTTCTCTTGAATTAAAATCACATCAATAGTTATATAGCAGATGAGGCTGATAAAAGACACAGGCCCATCAAGATCAACCTCTACATGGGAGTGTGAAAAAACAATCCTTACAAGCGTACAGTATCTCACAAAAGTATGTACACCCCTCACATTTTTGTAAATATTTTATTCTATCTTTTCATGTGACAACACTGAAGAAATGACACTTTGCTACAATGTAAAGTAGTGAGTGTACAGCTTGTATAACAGTGTAAATTTGCTGTCCCCTCAAAATAACTCAACACACAGCCATTAATGTCTAAACCGCTGGCAATAAAAGTGAGTACACCCCTAAGTGAAAATGTCCAAATTGGGCCCAATTAGCCATTTTCCCTCACCGGTGTCATGTGAGTCGTTAGTGTTACCAGGTCTCAGGTGTGAATGGGGAGCAGGTGTGTTGAGTTTGGTGTTATCGCTCTCACTCTCTCATACTGGTCACTGGAAGTTCAACATGGCACCTCATGGCAAAGAACTCTCTGAGGATCTGAAATAAAGAATTGTTGCTCTACATAAAGATGGCCTAGGCTAAAAGAAGATTGCCAAGACCCTGAAACTGAGCTGCAGCATGGTCGCCAAGACCATACAGCGGTTTAACAGGATATGTTCCACTCAGAACAGGCCTCGCCATGGTCAACCAAGGAAGTTGAGTGCACATGCTCAGTGTCATATCCAGAGGTTGTTTTTGGGAAATAGATGCATGAATGCTGCCAGCATTGCTGCAGAGGTTGAAGGGGGGTCAGCCCGTCAGTGCTCAGACCATACGCCGCACGCTGCATCAAATTAGTCTACATGGCTGTCATCCCAGAAGGGAGCCTCTTCTAAGGATGATGCACAAGAAAGCCTGAAAACTGTTTGCTGAAGACAAGCAGACTAAGGACATGAATTACTGGCACCATGTCCTGTGGTCTGATGAGACCGAGATAAACTTATTTGGTTCAGATGGTGTCTAGTGTGTGTGGCGGCAACCAGGTGAGGAGTACAAAGACAAGTGTGTCTTGTCTACAGTCAAGCATGGTGGTGGGAGTGTCATGGTCTGGGGGCTACATGAGTGCTGCCCACACTGGGGAGCTACAGTTCATTGAGGGAACCATGAATGCCAACATGTACTGTGACATACTGAAGCAGAGCATGATCCCCTCCCTTCGGAGACTGGGCCGCAGGGCAGTATTCCAACATGATAACAACCCCAAACACACCTCCAAGACAACCACTGCCTTGCTAAAGCTGAGGGTAAAGGTGATGGACTGGCCCAGCATGTCTTCAGACCTAAACATTCAGGGGGGGGGGCATAATTTTATGGACACCCATGCTCGGTCCCTTTTCGACAGTGTCATGAAGGGGAGGGGCTTAGTCATTATCACATAAAGCTCAGGCAGGCAGGCAAAGGTTTGAGAAACCTGATGGTGGTGGAGGATGACAGAGGCGGGAGGGCGAGAGAGAGACTGTGACATAGATGGCATGGTGGAGCCACCCACGGAGGAGGCTGGGATGGGAGACAAGGACTGGCACATAGAAAGCAGAGGTCGGCAGCGCAGAAACACGCTCGCGGTGGACAGGTGGACTAAGATCGTCAGGTTGCCGACCCCCGTTATAGTGAGTACTGAAACATTTTCAGTCTTGTGGAGGAAACCTGGAGAATGGGCTGTAATAACAATTCTGACTTTTTAAAAACCACAAAAAATTTCAAGTATAGGCTGTTTTCATCATGATCAAAATATGGTCATAACAGATCGTCATGTATTGCTATACATTGCAAATTTGCAACATAAAAAGATGTACATTCTCTAGGCTATATTTATATGGACTGGTACGCCTGGCCTGAGCAACTTCCAATACAATGTGGAGCTGAATGATCTCTTATATAACACATATATCTTTCAAGCCTAGAGAATGTACATCTTTTTATATTGCAATACATCTGTTATGGTGGTGGCGGCTGGTGCTCAAAGTTTTTTGGGGGGGCGCAAAAAATGTTGAAAAAAAATCATCAATTGCAGCCACTGTGCCATCAAACGCTGCCAGTGTGCCCATCAAACGCTGCCAGTGTGCCCATCATATGTTGCCATTGTGCCCATCATATGCTGCCAGTGTGCCCATCATGATTGGCGGAGAGGCGGTTTAGTGTTAGGAAAGTGAATAGTCATTCGCTTTTCTAACACAGCTGAGTGACCTGGAGGGCCCAGCATGGCGCTTGTAGGTCACCATTTTTGACGCCTATTAGAGCCTATGGCTCTAATCAGGTACTTAAAAAACACCCCCCGCCGCTGTAATTCAGGCGTCCTGCGCCCGAAAAGGAGCTGGGCGCCTGAGTAGGGGGTGGCAGCAGCGGCCACAGATAGATTCATGCAATGCATGAATCTATCTTTAAGTGATAGAGGGGTGGCAGGAGAGAGGGGGCGGCGCTCCTGTGCGCCCTTAATGCAAGGGCTGCCATTGTGTTCTGGCCATATTTTAATCATGATGAAAACAGCTATACAGACTGTATAATACAGTCTGTATAGCTGTTTCCATCAAGATCAAAATATGGCCACAATAGTTGTATTGCAATACAAAAATATGTACACAGTGGTGTCATTGTACAGGCACTGCTGTTACCTGTGGTTCTTCAGCGATAGTCTCAGGACAGGCACTGGCAGCCAGGCAGTGTATTCTCTGTCATCTCGGCCACTGCACGCCACACATCTGTGACCTGTGGGAGGAGCCGGCGCCGCGCCGGCCAGATCGGCATAGGCACAGCACAGCCACAACATACATTCACACAGGCAGAGGCAGGCTGAGGTTTGTCTCAACACTCTTTTTTTTTTTTTTTTTTTAAACAGTGTAGCATTTTAATAAAGGTTTACAGGGTGAACAAGCAAGTACAAAAGTACAAAATAATGTACAAAATGTGGTACAAGAACTTAAATAACACAACAACCACAGCGGTATCTCATATCCACAAGAATAAAAGAAGGGGTTTAATCAGAGTTTGAAGCACTGGCGGCCCATCCATTAGGGGCGCACGGGAGCAGCCCCCCCCTATCCATGCGTCCGGCCCCCCTAATCTACTTGCAGGGAGCCGGACACATGGATTCCAATGGGTTTTTTTTTAAGCACATGATTAGAGCCAGAGGCTCTAAGAGGCTTCAAAAAAGGGTGGGCTCGGGGCGCAGAGCACTGCGCCCTGAGCCCACCTAGTTGTGTGACAATAGCATATGAATATTCACTATTATCACACTGATCCTCCTCCCAGCCAATCAGGAAGTGGGTCTTGAGACCCATCATCCGACTGGCTGAAAGGACAGGCGATTCTATTGGACGCCTAGAAGGTGGAGAGAGGAGACGCTTAGCAGAAACCGCCGTGATGCAGAGGAGGAGTGACCCAACCGAGAGCGTTTTGGGCCCCCCCCCCCAAAAAAAAAAACAAAAACCCACCAGCCACCACTGGTCTGCAGTATAACAGCAAAGTGTGGTACCATCAGAAAACAATAATAATATGACCAATGGAAGTTAACAACTGCTATTCAAAGTCTCAACACTCTTAATACACTTGTAGGAGAGCTTGTTCTGTTGAAAAACAACATATTTACTGGCCACAGGAGAAAATAAAGGAAAGAAAGTCTAAAAAAACAAAACAAATGTTTGCTTTTGGGTACTACGTATGTCCAAAGAGTGAGCCGTTAATCACAAGCTGATGGCTGCTACAGCTTGTGCTCCGCTTGTTCAGCCGGCTACTAGCTTGAAAGTGAAAGTGATGAGGCAGCTGTATAGCCGTCGATCACTTTCACAGAGCGAGCAGTGCAGATCTGTGCTTGGTTAGATGGTGTGAAGGGCAGGGGAGACCCCTAATGTCTCCAAAAAGAGTACCTGTCACCTACCCAATACTATCACATGGGGGTTTATTACCCTCTTGTGATGGCAATTAAGTTAAAATAAATAAATTCAAGAAAAATGTTTTAAAAAATAAAATTTTAAATTAAATGTATTTTCATTTTTTTTTTTTTTTTTTAAATTGACGTAACCCCCTGTGACAGACCCTACCGGGACAGGGGCTTTTGGAGAGGATTAAAGGCTTGCCTCCTACCCACTGATTATGGCCCATGGCGAGAGCAGATTATTCTCCAATGATGGACGACAATGTACACTGAGAGCGAGGCTTGGATTCATTCTCTGAATAAGGACAATAAAGATTCCCTTCTGGATTTGATGGAAAGGTGTAATATTAATCTTGTACAGGTTAAAGGTCAGAGGAAATATGGCCGCCCTCCTGCAGACTGGGTTGGAGAGGCTCCTTCACTTGGGACAGAAATATTTATCAACAAGGTCCCTCAAGAAATCCATAAAGATAAAATAATTCCACTTTATCAGACTGCTGGAATTTTGTTTGTCTTCTGATGTCTTCTTGTCTAGTGGACAGAATACACAAGTTTGTGTCTCTCCTATTGTGTGCACCTAGGTGTGCATTCCCATTGTCAGTTGGGTTAATTGAATCACCTATTGTTTCTGTCTGTTGGCTAATTTAGCTAACTTTTGGAGGTTCCTACATGATAGGATCAGTCTAGTGTCAACTCTACTTTGTTATCTAAACCAGTGTGGGATGTTTTGGGTAAATTTTTGGTTTTATAGTTCAGGTGGTGACTGACCTATTTTTGAAGTGTATAAAAACCTGTATTTCTGTTCAATAAACAGGCATTCCTTTGGATCTACCTCAATATTTTGTCTGTGTACGATGCTTGGGGTAAAAGGGCTGGTATTATCTCTCTGTCTGCTGGAACGGTTTGAAGGCAGGAGGCACTGTTTGACGGAAGCACCCAAACGGGGTGCCAAGGCATTCCGTTAACCCCCGTTGCCCCACACACAGGCGAAAACGCAATTGTACACCCAGGGTGTGCACGCGTATGTAAACAGCAGTCGCACCACATGTGTGACGTATCGCCATGAATATCAGAGTGAGAACAATAATTCTAGCACAAGAGCTCCTGGTTAACTAAAAACTTAGAGATTTTTGGATACCATCGTTTTAAGATTCGGCATGTTTGGTATCCTTTTACTTGACAAAACCAAATTTTTTATATTTTACCAAAAAAAATTATATTATTTTGTGTGTGTTTGCACTAAAATTCATGTTATTCTTTTCCTAACAATTTGCATTTAATAAACAGTTGCGCAAATATCATGTGACAAAAGTTTGCAACAATATCTTTTTATTCTACAGGGCCTCTGCTTTCAGAAAATATATTTAAAAAAATTTGCTCTAGAGCCGAACTGGTTAAAGTGGTTGTAAAGGCTTAGGGTAGGGGTCGGCAACCCACAGCCCTTGGGTGGCCAAAGCTAAATGTCCGGCCCGCCAGTGCCCGTGATTAATTTATGGGCACCCAGCCCGCGGACATTTTCGTTGCTCTCTTTCATTGGACAGCGTCGAGCAGCTGGTAGCAAAGGGCTGGATGGGGGCGGAAACCGTAGGAGTTAACATTTAACACCAAACAGCAGGTGATTGGTTGCTGGGCAATCCTAGCAACCAATCACCAGCCAGTTAATGTGAAAAGTTAACTTCAGCATTTCCTGCCCCCCATCCAGCCCTGTGATGCTGATCTCTGCTCTGCTGTACACCTGTGTATGGTAGGAGAGTTCTACCTACACAGTATGTGTTTCTGTGTGTGTGGGGTGGGGTGCAGGGGGGCAGAGGGGACCCCATCTCCCATGGGGACAAGGACCCCATCTCCCATGGGGACAAGGACCCCTTCTCCTCTGGGGACAAGGACCCCTTCTCACCTGGGGACAGGGACCCCCTCTCCTCTGGGGACAGGGACCCCTTCTCACCTAGGGACAGGGACCCCTTTTCCCCTGGGGACAAGGACCCATCTCCCCTGTGGACAGGGACCCTTCTCACCTGGGTACAGGGACCCTTCTCACCTGGGTACAGGGACCCTTCTCACCTGGGGACAGAGACCCCTTCTCATGCAGGGACATGGATCCCATTTCCCTGGGGACAGGGACCCCATCACCCCTGGGGACAGGGCCCCCATCTTGGGTTCCAGGATGGAGGAGGGGGCAGTAAAATCCGAATCCCCTGCCGCATGCTTTCTCGGGGTGAACTGGCTTTGTATTAGTAAAGCACCTTAAAGTGAGGTAAACCTGTAATGTTATTATTACTATGTTAGGATTATTATCTTCATTTATTAGCAGGTGAATGTGGCCCTCCATGCATTCACATACATTGAATCTGGCCCTTAAGTGGAAAAAGGTTGCTGACCCCTGGCTTAGGTTTTTTTTTGAAGAATGCAATAAGGTAAAACACCCCAGCTCCCCAGCTCCCCCTTATACTTACCCGAGCCCAATCCTGCGATGTGCACGAGAGCTGCGGCTCTACTGGCTCTATCCTGTGTCACTGCACAGATTGATAGCAGCGGGCGCCACAGCCCCTACTGTCAATCAAATTGTGGGAAGAGAGGGGGGGGAGGGGTTGTTGAGTCACCCTGTCTGTGTCAATGGATGCAGGCAAGAAGGCTCAGGAGCCAGTCCGTACAAGTGCCTTCCCATGGGGGCACTCTGCTGAAGAGGAGGAGCCAGGAGCACCACCAAAAGGGGGTATCCGGGTGGCTCTGTGCAATAGAGCAGGTAAGTATAACATGTTTGTTATTTTAAAGGAGAAAACCTGAAGGTTTAATGTCACTTTAATATGTTTGTTTCCTAGAACGGACTGCCAGCACTATCTAGTGGCAATAATGTGATATTTTTCCTGCTAAACCTTAATCAGAAAAAATACTGCATTATTGCCACTAAATGGCGAGGATGATCCTAGGAAATAAACATACATTGGGGAAAATAACTATTTGATCCCCTGCAGATTTTGTAAGTTTGTCCACTTACAAAGAAATTAAGGTTCTATAATTTTTATTATAGGAGTATTTTAAATTATAGAGACATAATCGACCACAACATACAGGGATGTACAATGTAATACTGACATATAATCACACGCACAGGTTGGACTTGATGGACGTTGGTCTTTTTTCAACCTCACCTATTTTGTAACTATAATATCAACCAAAAATCCTGAAAAAACACATTGTACAAATGTTATAAATTGAGTTGCAGTTCAGTGAGTAAAATAAATATTTGATCCCCAAGCAAAACATGACTTAGTACTTGGTGGAGAAACCCTTGTTGGAAAGCACAGAGGTAAGACGTTTCTTGTAGTTGGTTACCAGGTTTGCACACATCTCAGGAGGGATTTTGGTCCATTCTTCTTTACAGATCTTCTCTAAATCCTTAAGGTTTCTTGGCTGTCACTTGGCAACTCAAAGTTTCAGCTCCTTCCACTAATTTTCTATAGGATTAAAGCGGGGGTCCACCCACACCGCCAAAAAAAAAAAAATATTAAAAGCCAGCAGCTACAAATACTGCAGCTGCTGACTTTTAATACATGGCCACTTACCTGTCCCAGGGTCCAGCGATGCCGGCAGGCGACGCCGAGAACCCGCTCGGTTCTCGGCAGCTGCCGCCGCCATCCTAGGTGAGGGAATCAGGAAGTGAAGCGTTGCGGCTTCACTTCCCGGTTCCTTACTGCGCACGCGCGAGTCACGCTGCGCGTCCCAAGTGGTCCCCGCTCTTTCCGGGGAGCTGTGTGTTTCCCAGGAGACAGCGCGGTGGGGACGGGAAGAGGCATAGACTCCCATGGGAGTCTATGCCGGAAGTGGGTGCAAATACCTGTCTTAGACACCCTCCCCCCTGAAAGGTGCCAAATGTGACACCGGAGGTGGGGAGGGTTCCGAAAAGCGGAAGTTCCATTTTTGTGTGGAACTCTGCTTTAAGGCCTGGAGACTGGCTAGACCTTAATTTGCTTCTTCTTGAGCCACTCCTTGGTGGTATGTTTTGGGTCAGTGTCATGCTGGAAGACCCATCCACGACACATCTTCAGTGTTCTGGCTGAGGGAAGAAGGCTCTCCTCCAAGATTTTACAATACATGGCCCCATCCATTGGCCCCTCAAGGCGGCAAAGTCGGCCTGTACCTTTAGCAGAGAAACAGTCCCAAAGCAAAATGCTTCCACCTCCATGTTTGACTGTAGGGATGGTGTTCTTAGGGTCATAGTCAGCATTTTGCTTCCTCCAAACACAACGAGTCGAGTTAATGCCAAAGAGCTTAATTTTGGTCTCATCTGACCACAGCACTTTCTCCCAATCCTGAATCTGAATCATTTAGATGTTCATTGGCAAACTTCAGCAGGCCCTGTACGTGTGGCTTCTTGAGGAGGGGGACCTGCAGTATTTCAATTCATATTGTGTTATTAATGGTTTGCTTGGCAACTGTGGTCCCAACTGCCTTGAGATCATTTACAAGCTCCTCCTGTGTAGTTTTGGGCTGATCCCTCACTTTTCTCATGATCATCCTTACCCCATGAGGCGAAATCTTGCATGGCGCTCCAGACTGAGGGCATTTGATGGTTATTTAGTATTTCTTCCATTTACAAAAATCGCTTCTCACCAAGCTTCTTGCTGAGAGTTTTGTAGCCCATTCCAGGTCCACAATCTTGTCCCTGATGTCCTTTGACAGCTCTTTGGTCTTGCCCATGATGTTGAGGTTGGAATGGAAGAAAGAGATCCCGTGGACAGGTGTCTTTTATACACATAATGAGTTGTCGTTAGGAGCACCTTCTTAAATTGAGACGACTTATCTGTGTACCACATGAGCAGCTACTGTAGCCAGTCTGTGGGAGCCAGAATTATTGTTGGTTGGTAGGGGATCAAATACTTTTTTTACTCACTGAACTGCAACTCAATTTATAACATTTGTATCATGTTTTTTTTCTGGATTTTTGGTTGATTTTCTGTCTCTATTATTTAAAATATGCCTATGATAAAAAATGATAGACCCTTCATTTCTTTGTAAGTGGGCAAACTTACAAAATCTGCGGGGGATCAAATAATTATTTTCCCCGCTGTATTAAGTAAATTGCATTGAAGAATTGTTGCCTCTGTGTATCTTTTTTATACACAGACTCTTTTCCCCCCTGTAATAAACACCGGTCACTACTACTCGCTCTCCAGGTACAGGGGGGGCTGGTCTTGGTGTGCTGCCACAAAGTGGATTTATTTCCTTGGTGTCTATTGAATAATAATAGTTTTTTTTGTTTTTTATCAATTTGTTTTGGAGTACTGATCGTACTTGGAGCTTATTATAAATATGTATTTCACACCGACTTTGATTTGAAGTTTTCAATCTTCCTTTTCTATGATGCAGTAAAAATGTGAGTGTGATTATATTCCATGGGCAGATGAATAGAAAATTATTTTTGATTGGCTGTCACGTCTTACTGCGCATGCCAAGTTTTTTCAGCGCTTGGTGTTATTTATTTATTTGTTATGTTTTTCATTAACATTGATATACAAAGGTTGTACTGCCACAAACGCTGGTCTTTCGGCTGTCACTGCCATCGCTCGGTGACTCACAGTGAGGATGTTAATGTCATTTTTTTTTTCCCTATACAGAAGTCACACATCTGATGCTTCAATGTAATCACAGAAAAGGCCAAAGTATATTTACAAAGTATACATGTTAAAATAAGAATAAAAGGTCACTGATAGTGTTGGATGGAAGGGACAGTCATATAATATATTAGTCTCTAAGGAGGAATTAGATTATAGACTATCCTTAAAGGCCATTGGCACTCAATATATATATATATTTCCGCCATCAGATGGTTGAATCCGGCGCAGGTTTCTGATACCTCTGATAACGGGCAGTTGTACTTTGATCATGCAGGGAAGATTCATTTCAGGCAGATATAAAAGATACAATTAATGCAGCTCTGAGTTCATTAATATATTATTAAGTTTATTTATTAAAGCAAGCAGTGTCAGCCTCTTGTACAGCATAGCTCGAAGGCTCTGATGAAGAAGGGACACCTTCAAAACGCGTTAGCCAGCAGAAGTCCGTACGTCCTCTTCCTAGGACCTGGAAAACTGCTACCAGTGGACCAATCGCTTTTGTGATTGTATACAATGCGATTTTTTCTCCTACCTTTGTGAGTAGATTTTAATCTTGGTTTTAACTAATAAATTTATCTAGGATAATGCACTAGACTGGTGCGCTCTCTCTCTTTCTTATCATTATTACTAGGATAATCCCATCCTGGAGAGCAGCAAGGCCGAAACCCATAGTCCTTCCTGAACCCTTGGTATCATTTAGCCAATACACCTGTGCGCAAGAGTATTTTGCTTCTATATACTGAACAGCATAGTTCAGACTGGGAGAAGTAGCACAAGGAGCCAGCCAGTTGCCCTGCAGTGCTCTTGTGTTAACAGGAGACATAACTTCCGTAACTTGCATATTTGCTTATGAATTTGTTAAATTTATCAATCATGATGAGTTTATTGTTTTTCACATGCCTTGTCCATGTGGCTTCTTCTCGCTTCCTCTGTATTGCCATCCATTTATTTAATTAATTTGTTCTTTCGCTATTTCCGCCACTAGATGGCGGTGTTCTATTTCTCCAGTTCTCATACTTCCTCATTTATGTTGCCTTAAATCATGGCCAGTAGTTAAAATGGCTGCATGGCTATTCCACCTAGTACATTGATCCAGCGTTCAGCAGTTAAGATGGCGCCAGTAGTGTATATAATTGCGCAAGCATGATGACATCGTCATCTGGCCATTCCCCAGTTGATGTCTGTAAGTGACGAAACGCGTAGGTAGGAGCCTACGGCGGCGACGTCATCACGTTTTTCGTCTCAGGAGGTGGATGGACAAGTAATGCCCTGTACACATGACCGGTTTTGCCGTCGGAATAAACTCCGACGGTTTCTCCGACGGAAATCCGCTCAAGCGGTCTTGCCTACACACTGTCATACCAAAGTCCGACCGTCCAGAACGCGGTGACGTACAACACTTACGACGGGACTAGAAAAAGGAAGTGCAATAGCCGGTAGCCAATAGCTTCCGTCTCGTACTTGCTTCAGAGCATGCGTCGTTTTTGAACCGTCGGAACAGCATATAGACGATCGGTTTTCCCAATAGGAATTGGTTCCGTCGGAAATATTTAGAACATGTTCCATTTCTAGGTCCGTCAGAATTTTCGGGAAAAAAAAGTCCGATGAGGCATACACACAATCGGAATAAACGATGAAAAGCTTCCGTCTGACTCTTTCTGACGGACATTCCGCTCGTGTGTACACGGCATTGCACAGGAAGTGAACAGAAGTCTTTTATCACCTGGTTTTTCTTCAATGGAACTCTGCTTTAGTTTTGACATCACTTGTTTAGTTGATCACTAATTTTACTAGCGCTGCATTTATTTTGTATATTTTACTTGTTTGTAGTTTTTGTATTAGACTTTAAAGTGCTAGCAGTTGTATATTGTTTACTCACATTTTATATTTATTTCAATTAATTTTATAATTTTCAAGTGCTACGTTGGCCTTCGGGCCTCTTTTTTCTATATTAACAGGAGACATGCTGATAGAAGAGCAGAGTGATGGAGAGATGAGCACATCAGTCTGCTGCTTCTCCTTTCACTGTCCAATCACAGGCCGGGGGGGGCTTTTGGTGAACGACACACACAAGACCTGTAAGTGTCACTTAAAGGGGAACTGCAGTCCGCTCACATAATTTGTAATAAAAACATCTTTGCCACTCTGAAGCTTCCCTCCAACCACTTTGCATATTATTTTATATATACTGTGATTCTGTACTTCCCAAATATGCTGCAGAAATCTCCCTCCATTAAGTCTGGCTGTATCCATTTTAACTGTGGGCAGCTGAAGCTGCTGCCTGTTCACTTTCTGGATTTACACAGACACACCTCCAGCTCTGCAGCTCTCAATGCCCCTCTTATGACTCATCCCCCTCTCCCTTCCTGGCAAACTCTTACAAGAGTGAGAGAGAGAGCTGTGCATGATGTCATAAGCCTAGGCTAATGACCAGACAAGAAACAGGAAGTGGGTTGTATAAGGGATTTACTGGCAGAAAAAAAATGCCTGTAACAAGGACAGAAGATTTAATAGATGGGAAGTTGAAAAAATGACTAAAGTTCCACTTTACCTGCAGCAGAGAAAAATCAGGCTTCCTGCTCTGCAATAATGTTGGAATAATGAACTATTCTCTGCTGTCTCAACAGTCTACAAAGGGATTAATATGCTCTTCTCTTCAAACCAGGGTCCACTTTTAATACTTATTTGGTAATATGGAGAATACTTTCAGGAGTGAAACCATTCTTTGGCTTTGTAATGGCTATGGCAATTGGATGGAATGGGGTATTCGGGAAGAGAAGGCAGCAGTACTAGATTTTAATAGCCCAAAAGGGTTAAAAACACTTACTAGACATAAGATAAAAAGGGGCTCATCAGGGTGCGTAAATAAGATGGTGGTCCAGTGTCAGGATGGTCCCGATTAGGTAGTCCTGGAGGTAGTCCAGTGTGCAGCAGGGGTTCCAGCTGGCCAGCAGAGGGAAGCTGCAGATTTTTAGCGGGACTGCGACATTGCGGCGGACAAATCTGACACTAAGTGACACTTTTTGGGGACCAGTAACACCAATACAGTGATCAGTGCTAAAAAAAATGCACTGTCACTAAACTGTACTATGACACTGATAGGGATGGGGTTAACATCAGGGGCGATCAAAGGGTTAAAGTGATACTAAAGGATCGTTTTTTTTTTTTTTTTTTATAAAATAACAAACATGTCATACTTACCTCCACTGTGCAGCTCGTTTTGCACAGAGTGGCCCGAACATCTATTCCTGGGGGTCCCTCGGCGGCTCTCGCGGCTCCTCCCCGCATCAGATAACCCCCATGGGAGAAGCGCTCTCCCCGAGGTGATTACCTTGGGGGTGCACTCCTGAGTCCAGCATTCGTTCATAAAGGCCAAATGCAGGACTCGGCCCCGCCCCCTTCATTGGATTTGATTGACAGCAGTGGGAGCCAATGGCTGTGCTGCTATCAATCTATCCAATCAAGAGCCGGGAACCCATGAAGAGAGGGACGGCGGGGACGCGCCAACGGAAATTCGGGGCTAAGGTAAGTGAGACGGTTAAGCACAAGATGTATGTGTGAAACGCGTCTACGTGACCACAGTTTTTGTGTCTTTGGTGTTGTCTTTGTGAAACAAAATAAAAGGCAATCACAAGTTGTGGATGTGCAGCCATTTCTTTCTTCTTTCCAAGTAAAACGGAGGGGGCTAGGGGGGCCGGTGACTGCAAAGTGTTTTTTCACCTTAAAGCATCCTATGCATTAAGGTGAAAAAACACGAGCCTTTACCACCCCTTTAAGTGTGCTCCTAGGGCAGTGATGGCAAACCTCGGCACCCCAGATGTTTCGGAACTACATTTCCCATGATGCTCAACTACACTGCAGAGTGCATGAGCATCATGGGAAATGTAGTGCCAAAACAACTGGACTGCCAAGGTTCACCATCACTGTCCTAGGGAGTGCTTTCTAACTGTGGGGGGAATGCTGTCACTGGAAGAAAACAGAGATCTGTGTTCCTGCTTAGCAGAAACACAAATCTCCATTTGCCTCGCTCACAGAACGGCGGTCTGCCTTGTTTACATAGGCAGACCCACGTTCTGCTTCTCCTGTGAATGATCAGCCATCACGGACCTGCTAATTGGCTCCCACGGTGTCCAATCACAGTGGGATCGGGGCTCCGGCGGCACGCACGCGCGCCCACGAGTCGAAGCTCTGGATCACGTACAGGTATGTGATTTTGCGCTTAAGGGCTGCCCTGCAGCAGTATATGTACATGGTGCGGTCCTTAAGCGGTTAATTATTTAAAAAATAATGTAAATGTTGGGTTAAAGCTGGTGTGTCTGCTATGTAATAGGCAGGAGAGGATGGCACTTGGACTTTCCCAGTGGGCCAATATTTATCAGCAATCGGTATTCCGCCCTATAGCACAGCAGGGTGGAGGGACGGCAAGGCTATGTGCATTACTTTACAAATCTTTTCTCAAAGACTTCCTATATATACATTTCAATGGTACATTTCACTGTTTGGCTGATAAGGCCTTTGAAGGATTTTATACCTCAGCATGGAGACCCTACAGGTGTTCAGAGTATGACAGATATGGAAAATTGTTCTACAGTTTAAAACTGATGTTTAATATTCAGCGACTTTCCGCAGACTTCCAAAGATTTCCTTTGATTGTGTTCCCCTCAACCTTGCCGGCGAGCTGTGAAATGCCGGCTTATAGCGGATCTATGGCGTAGATTCCTCCAGGGTTACATACAGGTTAAACATGGGAGCCGGGAAGAAGAGCACACGGCATTACTGCCACTGGCGGGAAAGGAGAGAGAATGAGAGACACGTGCCAGAAGGAGATAAGGAACAAAGAAAGGAGAAAAATTATAGCAGTAAATAAAAGAGGTAAAGAGGGGGTGAGGGGCGGAGAATGGAGAAGAGAAAAAAGGACAAGATGAGAGTGTTCAAAAGAATATTAGAGAGAGAGAGAGAGAAAGAGAGAGGAGACAGAGGAGGAGAGAAAGAGAGATAGAGAGAGAGAGAGAGAGAGAGAGAGAGAGAGAGACAGAGGAGGAGACAGAGGAGGAGAGAGAGAGAGAAGGAGACAGAGAAGGAGAGAAAGAAAGAGAGAAGGAGACAGAGGAGGAGAGAAAGAGAGAGAGAAGGAGACAGAGGAGGAGAGAAAGGAAGAGAGAGAGAGAGAGAGAGAGAGAGAGAGAGAGAGAGAGAGAGAGAGAGAGAGAGAGAGAGAGAGGAGGAAAGAAAGGGAGAGATGAAGAGACAGAGGAGAGAAAGAGAGAGAGAGAAAGAGAGAGAGAGGAGGAGAGAGAGAGAGAGAGAGAGAGAGAGAGGAGGAGACAGAGGAGGAGACAGAGGAGGAGAGAGAGAGAGAGAGAGGGGAGAAAGAAGAGGAGGAGAGAGAGAGAGAGAGAGAGAGAGAGAGAGAGAGAGAGAGAGAGAGAGAGAGAGAGAGAGAGAGAGAGGGGGAGACAGAGGAGGAGAGAAAGGGAGAGAT